>NW_019291311.1:27285-47178 GCF_000500325.1 Leptinotarsa decemlineata
TTTCAAATTTCCAAAATTTTGAAAATTTTCCGAGATATTAAGGAAAAACTATAGCCCCATTTTTTTCACTTAATTGTTTATAACTTTTGTAATTTTGATCGGCGCATTTTCGGACCTTGCCTTAAACTTTCTAGGCTAAAATATGAATCCAATGACACCTTGGTGGTAATTTTTGGACAGGGCTGAAAAATGTTACAAAAAAAGTACATGTGAACTAGACTATCAGCTTCGAGAGATTCTTCCAAGTAGAAAGTTAACTGCTCACAACCCCTGTTCAATAGGAAGAAGCAAATTGTCTCTGGTTTGCATTCTTGGTCACTCTGGCTTGAAAGGTGATGAAGCTGCAGTTGGTTCATTCGAACATCTTTCCAGAAGATAATAAAATAGCAGAGCACAAACTTTGTGACTGCGCGCCGTGAACCAAATCCGGTTTACTGTTTGGCCAATTTTCATCACTCTTGCCACCTGACTTGGCGGATACTTCAGAAAAAGGGCTAATTGGCTTCTTTCGAAAAACTAGACCGATTCGGTCGAGTTCTAATAGGTATGAACCACAATAAATTCTCACAGGTTGCAATAGAATGTCGAATAGAACCACTCAGTTTGGATCAATCAAGTCTTGAAAGACTTGATCAACATGTCCTAGTATTTATTTCCTTCGGAAAATGTGATGAAGAGATATTGCATACTATCGACCGATCGAAATTTGGGAATGTTTTTTAGGCAATATTGTTATCGGTATGTCGACAGCTAGCAACCATAGTTCAATACCAAATTTCTCCATAGTCACTACTCTCAAATACTACGAGTCAGAGCAATGACTATATCTGATCAGTAAGACGAGTAAGTTTTGCTTCTAGAGTGAGATTGCATTGTAGAGTGACATTAACCCATCAAGGCCCAGAACTATTTTTTTACAAAATGGGTTATTCTGATTACTTTTTCTTTTCAAGTAACGTCAGAAATGACCCAGAAAAATACTTTAAAAATACTCGGGACTTAGGAGTGCAATAAATGTTCACTTGAGATATAAGGTGGTTCATTAACTTTATATTATTTGAAATTAACTATGATACGTTTGAAAGCATTTATCATGTAGCGGAACTTCACAAGCATCACAAGACTTGTTGGTCTTATTTTTGCATACCACACATCGGAGTCTTCTTTGTCCAGTTAAGATTATGTGTCGTCCGCTTGCAATTTTTGGGTACTGAATGCTTGCCCTCTTCGGTCCTGGACATGTGCTTCGTTTTCCGTATTTCAGTAAGAGTGCTTGTGTAACTGTACGACGGAAAGTAAGATTGTCTTCACTGTATCCATACTCACGCGCTAAAAGCCATGCATTTGTGACACATACATCGAACATCCAAAAAATTAGCGGAATGTACCACTTTTTGCCTCTAAATGCAATTCGGTAATTTGAGACGTGATTATCCAGCTGATCCACTCCCCCCATGAAAGTATTATACCTATTTACAACGTAAGGCTGTGATATGTTGACTTTAGATCTTTCTTTTGCCGAATATCTTTTACATTTGGCCACTGGTTCTAACCCATACTCATTAGACATAAGTGTGACAATATTGTTATCCTTCCAGCGAACACCAACCACATTATTATGGTTATCAAGTGCAGAACACATGGAGCCTCTATCAAGCTTCTTCATTGTGGCAGTTTCTATCAGTTTGCATTTGCCAGTTCTGTTTTCTCTAGTGGTACCTGTTGCTCCTATACCTTTTTGACCCAACAATGTGATAAGTTTTNCTAAAAAAGGTACTTACCAGTTCCGATATGAAGTCATTGCACGCACAAGAAAAAAATACTATTTTCTCTGAAGCCAGAAAATCACAAAAACCCTGAAACAAGCGCCCCGCATGCAAAAGGTAAACAATGCTAATATGGAAATAAGTTTTGATCTTTTGTTTATGCAAAAGAAGATAGGTTTGACAATAAAAATCTGAAGTGGGTCGTTAACGACCCCAGGGTCCTTAATGGGTTAAAATAGTTTGTACTTCTGCCAAATACGGGAAAGTTGCAGCTTCACGTCTCTCAATTCAAACTAAAAGTCCCCTCGATCTTTTCCTTGGTATGTTGAAAAATTTTTGAAAAAAGAATGAGTTCCGGGGAGAAAAATACTTGGCAATAATGATTATGATCACCAAGTGATCATATTCAAGAAGGAGATCAAACTTCCTCTTGAAGATGATCACCAAACCGTTATTTTAAAACCTCGACACGTGTTTCGATCGCTAAGTGATCATCTTCAAGAGGGAGATCAAACTTCCTCTTAAAGATGATAACTTGGTGATCGAAACTCGTGTCGAGATTTTGAAATAACGGTTTGGTGTTGAGAAAACAACAACTCTAGTAATATTCAATAATGATTTCGATCATGAATCCCATACATAAAGTGTACTCCAAAAGTACTATATATTTTTACACTGAAGAAACGGTACTTGTGATGCACTGTTTGGAACTTTTGGTGAAATAATGAATATTGCTGTAGTTGTATCCCAACAGCAAACGGTTATTTTGAAACCTTGACACGTGTTTCGATCACTAAGTGATCATCTTCAAGAGGAAGATCAAACTGTCAAATTCAATCTTCCTCTTGAAGATGATCACTTGGTGATCGAAACATGTCACGAGGTGTTGAAATAACGGTTTTGTGTTGGGATAAAACTCCAGTAATATTCTGAAGAAACTGTTCAAATTTATTATTGCTGATTTGTATCGACACGAATGTGTATTGGGTGGAATGAGAAATTATTATTATTCTCATTATTATTATTTTATGAATTATGCAGGTTACATCAATGTCAGAGATATAATAACTCAGAAGGACACTTACCTCCACTCTTTTTGCTGATCATATGATAACTCGATGAAATAGCTCCTGCACTTTGGCCACCAATAGTTACTTTATTAGGATCTCCACCAAAAATATGTATGTTCTCTTGAACCCATTTCATAGCAAAATGTTGGTCTTTGAGACCCAAATTACCAGGAATGACCCCATCACTAGTGGCAAGAAATCCTGAAAAAGGAGGGTTTCTACTGATATTTCAACTTTTCATGCTAGAAAGAATGAATCATAAAATGATGACTTTCAGGCAGTTCCAATGCCAAATTAACCACTGAATGAAATAATATACCAATTTTTTTTTCACGGGAATATGTCGTATCTAACAGATTGCCCAACTCGCGTTTCTCAACCCCCAGACGCCAAAAAAAGAATCTGGGACTCACAAAATACCCTTAGCAGATTGCGAAAAAACATATCTTGGCTAAATTCAGGAGGCTGTAAAATCTCTTGACTAGGGAAGATCAACCTTCTTCAGAGAACGACTACAGTACAAGTGGAAGATGAAATTGTTGAGATAACTACAAGACAAGAAGCTTTCAGACGTCTTCGGAAATTAAAGAATATAAAAATGTGGAATCGGATATATGAACAACAACGAAGGTTTTTGGTAGGCAACAGGTAAATATAACGTATCAAAACAGGTGATTATTGGGTATCATAAGAAGTAGTCAGTAAAATATTATTCTTGATCTGAAATACAATAACAAAATGACACAATAATCGACACTGAGAGTTGATTGAAAGACAACCTTTCAATGACACTCATTATTCATTCATTTATTCATACAGAAGGAAGAAAACATACAGAGGGCTTACTCAATTACATGTTTTCCATAGTTAGTCCATTATAATTCGTAGATCCACAGAAAAAAAAGAGTTCTCGTTACCGATCCTGACGTGCGATAACATAAAGTGAAACTATATATATCCAACGAACGAAGTATCCAAAACAAAAACAGATGCGTGATCGAAGTATTATCACCACACACATTTGCCTCTATTGCGTTACAGTGTCGGAATGGTCAGTTACATTTTAACGCCTGTTAGTCCGGTCAAATTAGACCAAAAATAAGAGTAAAGCTACCTAAATTCCCACCAAGCTGAAAATCAGTAAGATTGTTTGAAAGGCGATCACAAATGAAATTTGAAAGTTCTTCATTTTTTCCCTGTATGGAAAAAATTGTATTGAAGGTCAAAAGTCTAAAAATAAGTTTTTCGCGATTTTCAGAAAAACGGTGAGTTCCATCATAAAAATACTTCAGACGAAAATTGTAGATCATGAAATTATCTACCGAAAATGTTTCAATACATTTTTTCTTGCCAGCCACCGTTTTTGAGATATAACGATACAAAAAGTTGCACAACAATTCTCGGTTCATTTCAATGTTGAAAGAAAAATTTACTGCTGAAAATATATTGGAAAAACAAGCTGATAATGATGCTGATGTATTGATAATTGAAACAGCAATAGAGCAATTGAATTTGACAAATACAACTATTGTTGTTGATGATGATGTAGACTACTCGTATTACTCACCGCTTGAACTCCAACTGAAAAGTTATTTTCCTCTCAAAACCAGGAAAAGCTCAACATCAATTGGAAATATATTCATCAAAAGGTTTAGCAACTTTTGCAAAGTGTCAAAATAATGTACTATTTTCACACGTAGTACCTGGCTGTGATACGACATCTGCATATTACAGGAGGGGTAAAATAACAGTTTTTAAAATGTTTGAAAAACGAAATTCAGTTCAGTGTGCCAAAGTTCTTAAAAACTCAACTCGACAAGAAATTATCACCAACGGCATTCGCTCTCTTCTTTCTATGTACGGAACTCCTAAAAAACTACCTGCTTAGATAAGTATAAATATGCATGTTTCGTTGAAAATACCAAAAGTGAAAAACAAGTACAATTACCCTGTCTTCCTTCAACCTCAGTTGCTTCTCATCAACATCTTTTTCGGGAATATTACCAAATCTAAGTGTGACTTGACCCTACAGACTGGGGTTGGAAGTTGGTCAACAATTCATTAGAACCAGTCCAAACTTTACTTTCACCTGCGCCGGAAAAACTGCTCAACACAATTTTTTGCAACTGCAAAAAGGGGTGCAGTGCTGAATGTGGTTGCGAAAAAGCCGGACTGTTTTGGTCACTGGCATGTACACATTGCTAAGACCGGTCGTGCTCTAATATTGAATCACCAACTGTGGAGGATCCGCTTGATTCCAACGACAAGAAGAATGAGAACAAGACGAACAAGAACAAGAAGAATAATTTGAAAGTTACGACTCGGATCATTAAATTTCACTACTTTTTTTTTCATCTTTGATTGCTTTTATCTTTTCAATCTCTGCTAATATCCATTATTTTGCAATAGTTTCAAATTAAACACGATCACAACTGACTCGTGGACTAGGCCTACTGGGAAAACCACGTTAAAAAAAACGCGCTAAATACACTACCTCATAGGTGGCGTGGAAACGTGTGCATATTATGACGATTACAACTTTATATCTCAAAACGGTGGCTCGTTGCTAGAAAAAGTATAATTACATTTTTGGTAGATAACTTCATGACCTACAATTTTTGTCTGTCATATTTTGAACAATCTAACTGATTTTCAGATGAGAGGGAATTTAGGTAGCTTTGAATGTCTAAATTGACCGGACTATGTAGTGTGCACGTATACTGTATTTTTAAGTTCTAATTTTCAAAATGTCAAATAGTGATGCAACTGACAATTCGTATCCCTACACTCTACCTGAAAAGTTTTCCTATACCCAGCTGCATATTATTGAAAAACATTTTGGTCGTTTTTTAGTGCGGCTCTTTACAAACAACCTTATCTGGGAGATCACGTGCAGTATGCATGATAATGATTTGGGGCAATTCGTTGCTTAAATGGACAGAATATTGAAAATAACTCAAAAATACTTAACAGAAGGGGAATTAAAAAAATATCAAATGCCAACACAAGTTGAGAAATATTTTCATAATTACCTAAGTAAATTAGTGTATGCTTTATAATGATAAGAATTATATTTAACATGAAGATAAAAACTAATACTTCAACCTGGCAAGGGGCAAGACATGAGCACAGTTATATGTACACATCGTACGTTATAGAGGATATAATATGTCACCTGTCAATTTGAACGAAACATTATTCAATCCGCATAAAACACTCAAATGAAAACTTGACTACCAGGTTGGATTTTGAAAGTTTTTTTTCTATCGAGTTTATCAAAAAATAAAATCACTCACCGAATACTCCAAGTCGATAGTTCAATGTCACAACGACAATATTGTGATCCATTATATGTTTTGGTCCATAAATGTAGTATCCTCCATAACCAGTTATGAACGCTCCCCCATGTATGAAAATAAAAACTGGCAAGGAACTGATAAAAAGTAATTAACTTTATTGACTACCCGAATTTTGTTTACCTGTAAAAATGTGGGTAGGCTAATTTAAAAACTAGATCGATTTGATCATTAAGTAGGTTACATCCGCAATGCTTATGCTCATGAATTTCCAAGGATTCCTAATGTTTGGGTTTTTAACCCTTGCCTGCATAGTACAAACTTTTCGTATCGTTCAGATTCGGGAACTTATGGTTGCATTCCAAGGAGTGGTTTGGAAATGACAAATCATTTTTACCTAGTCTGAAAGATATTTCATTTTCACCAAACCGTTTTAAGGAATTACGGCCACATTGTCCCACATTACACTCCGGACACTTAAGCTTATAAACTTTCTCTTATGAAGATTTCTCCATCTTGTCCACTCCATTCTTAGCATTCGAAAAGAAATTAGATAAGCTGGCATGTGGTCTGAATACCACTTCCACGTTGTTTTTACTGAAAAAACACTAAATTGTCTCTGTACTTTTACCAAAATATGTAAGAGACATAAATTTCTCGATTTCTGACTATTTGATTTGACAGTATATTAATCAGAACGTAAATTTAAGGCTTTGGAGACATTTTTAAACTTATATATTGAACTAAGTTTCAATCAATCAATCAATCAAACATTTATTGAATCAGTGTACATTTACAGTCACATTAGGCAAACATCATCATAAAATACTGGCTGATACAACAGGTCAAACTATTATAGAAAAACAAATACAAAGCATAACTTAAATAAAAATAAAATCAGTAAGCTACAATCAAATTATGATTATGACTCAAGGAGAAACTCATCCACAGAGTTTGTTTCAACCTACGAAGTAAATATATATGTATACTGAGCTTCAGTTTGATACTATCAACATGGAAACTCCAGGTAAGTTTATTATTAATATCAACTCCCAAGGATTTAGTACAATTAATTTGATGTAAAGTTTCATTATTTAATCTTACCAAATAGCTTTTATCAATAGTTATATTTTTAGTAACAAAGTTGAGCATTTGAGATTTGGCAGAATTTAGCAGCAGACCATTTGTAGAACACCACTCCTCAATTTGATCAGTTACTTCATCAGCATTGACAATCACTTCGGACATAGTTTCCGCAGATACCAAGATATTAGTGTCATCCGCAAAAATTATAATAATGGAAGCTATCGAACAAAATTTCGGAAAATCGTTAATAAAAACCAAAAATAAAAGAGGTCCTAAAACAGAGCCTTGAGGTACCCCTCTTACTATACATTTACTTACAGAGTTAATTCCATTCACACAGACCAGTTGATTACGGCCAGTCAGGTAAGATCTAACCCAATTCAATGCAGGACCACGTATACCATAAAACTGCAATTTGTGTAGCAGTATGTCATGGTCAACGAGGTCAAAAGCTTTGCTCAAATCAAAAAATAACCCCAGAGTTTGCTGTTTGTTTTCCAAGATTTCCAACACATGTTTAATGAGTTGATCAATTGCGCCAACAGTGGATTTATTTCTTCTATAAGCATTCTGACTAGAAGAAAATAANAATTTCTAATGCGGAATATCGGGACATATGTCGTCCATTGTTCAAAAAATTGGGAATCATGACTCTTCCATCGATTTTCATTTTTCAGTCACTGCTGGAGGTACATAAAAATAAGGGTACTCTTTTAACTAACTCCCACTTTCATAACTATGAAACACGTGGTGCTAATCTTATACCACCTGCTAAATTCAATCACAGAAATCTTCCAAGAATTCCTAAGATGTTAATCTATACAATATTTCGCCAACTGTAGTCACGAACTTATCACAGACACGTTTTAAAAAGGGCATAAAAAATTTCTCATTGATGAAGGCATTTATAGTATAGATGAATATATTATGGCTGCTTCCATGGTAATGCCCGGATATATCTTTTAAGCTGAAGTGCGTGTAATGATATCTTTCACAATTTATTGTATTTTGTTATACAGTGCTGCTTATAATAATGTATTTGAAAAAAATTACGGTCCTCTTGTGGGTGCCTCCTCTTTTGGGTGCCTTGTGTTGATGTTTTTTCATTTTATTCAGGTATTATTCAATTTTGAATGTTTGACTTATCACCTGACTTGCTACAAATGTTTATTACATATACGTAGTCGAATAAACTATCTATCTATCTATCTATAAACTATCTATCTATTTATCTATCTATCTATCTATCACTGTGAGGTGAAGCATCAATACAAGTTTGCCCATATTTTTCCATTGGCTTTTCAAACTAACCAAACTCGGTGAGATTTTGATCCAATTTTAGCACGCCCTGTATGATATGAAATCGATTTCTTGATGTAATTTGAATATTTCGAGTTTGTTCAAACTATCATCAGAATATCAACTTTTCATGAATTGACAGTACTGATGTACTTACTTAATTTCAATTAAGGCTATGTTTTGGACCATTATCAACAAAAAAGTAATAAAATACCAGAGTGATTCCAAGAATGTATTAATATACGGGGTGTTCTATTCAAAAAAATTAAGTTGCTAGGACTTTTTGAGGGAAGTGGCAACGCCGCAATGCTGAAAATATTTTAGATCGATATAACAGGTAAGGAAATGTGAGAGGTGAAATTTTCAGGAGAATGATGCTTTGCGTTTTCCAGAAACGTCTAACCTACCATCGGCCGTGAGTCACGCTGTATTTTCACACTGAAGAAACTGTACTTGTGATGCACTGTTTGGAACTTTTGGTGAAATAATTAATATTGCTGTAGTTTTATCCCAACACCAAACGGTTATTTCGAAACCTTGACACGTGTTTCGATCACCAAGTGATCATCTTCAAAAGGAAGATTAAACTGTTCAAACTGTTGAATTTAATCTTCCCCTTGAAGATGATCACTTGATGATCGAAACATGTATCGAGGTGTTGAAATAACGGTTTTGTGTTGGGATAAAACTCCAGTAATATTCTGAAGAAACTGTTTAGATGTATTATTGCTGATTTATATCGACACGAATGTGTATTGGGTGGAATGAGAAATTATTATAATTCTCATTATTATTATTTCATGAATTATGCAGGTAACATCAATGTCAGAGATATAATAACTCAGAAGGACACTTACCTCCACTCTTTTTGCTGATCATATGGTAACTCGATGAAATAGCTCCTGCACTTTGGCCACCAATAGTTACTTTATTAGGATCTCCGCCAAAAATATGTATGTTCTCTTGAACCCATTTCATAGCAAAATGTTGGTCTTTAAGACCCAAATTACCAGGAATGACCCCATCACTAGTGGCAAGAAATCCTATAATATTTTATTTAAAGTATCCCATCTATATAATGTAGCACAAAGGATAAATAAATTCTATCTATCTATCTATCTCTCTTCCATTACAGTTTTCACTTCATCTGTCAACGAGGGTGAGTGTTTTTGTAATTCTGATAACTTTTAGAGGAAAGTGTTTATTGTAGAGGTTGAGAAGCATTCCAGTTAAAGTTTACACTTTATCATCAATATCATTATCGTAAAAAATTTGTGGATCCGACTCGAAAAAGTCATTTAGAAATTGCTGTTCATCAACATTTTCACAGTCTCTGATAGTGAGAAGTTTTGATTCAACTTTGGGTTTACCAAAATTGATTGTAAGTACAACCTATGCAGTTGAATCGATTGAAGTATCATTATTACATCAATTAGATATTGAGATGTGGGAGTTATATGTGTTGCCTCACTGACAAGTTATAGAGGAAATCATTGAATCGAAGTATTTCATTAGTGAGGAATTTTCATTCATATTATATTGAGATTATTCATATATGTCATAAATTAGTTCAGCTGTCGTGTAGTACCTCTGGAACAGGCGAAAACAACCTCTATATATCTGTACCAAAAACAAACATGTTTTCTACTCAAATCGAAATTTTCTATAGTTGTCTTCATGCTGTTCATAAATATGTCTGTTAAAAGTGGACTAACGGGTGAGCCATTGATAAACCTGAATCCTGTTTACGAAATTTGTTGATGAACTCTGTGAATAACTCTTATTTAAGCATACATTGAAAGCTGTCGTAATTTCAAAGGAAGGATAAGCTTAAATTCGTCGTATGGTATGTTAAAAACATGCTCTTCACATCGAATGGAACTAAAATTGAATCGATCGATTTCACGATTACATTTTTTGGTTCGGTTATTTGGCATGATTTCCACAATTGAGTGTGAGTGATTTCACTCCCATTCGATTTATATTTGTTGTTTGGAGTGACAGAAAAGAATATAATTCGTTTTTTATAAAGCCAAATTCTACCTTTGTTTTTCGAATGGAATTGGATATTGCAATTATATGTCCTACTGTGTTGAGGTTGAGAAAACAGAAGAAGAATTTTGGATATAATCTAATCCAATTTTCAATCGAATCATCTGATATCTACATAATTTGAAAATGCCCCGACACATTTCAACAAAATGCTTAGTTCTCAATGAGGAAACGAGAGTGTGAAATGAGGGCTTACCACTGGTGTATAAACATTCAAGTACAAGCAATCTTCCGTTTGGTTAATATTCAAAGAAGTATTATTGTCAGGAATAGCTCCAATACATGCTTTTGTGTTATCTGTTGCGTCTAATATACCTTCCCATGCTTCAGGTGATTTTGGTACCTGAAATAAATAAAATTGTCAAATATGTTTCGAGAAATATAAGATTTTAGCTATGAATGGAATAACAGTTCATTTTTTCGATGAAATTTTCATTTTGTCGTAGAGAAAGTTTCAATAATTCTGAATGAGACTTTTTTTGATGCGGTGTTCCATATTATTCATCAAATTTTTTTTTTGCATTTCTTATACGAAAATTGAATAATTATCAAAACTTTTATGAAATGTCTTTATCGACCTTCATTGGGTATTTTGATCTTGCAGATTCTAAATAAATAGAATTTCATACAGGTGTAAGGCAAACTTTTCAGTACACGACGTTCAATTACTGCGTGAATTCAAAGTATTTTTACACGCTTTATATTAACTTCACCTGTATGTATGTATGTATGTATGTTTGCTCGCTTGTAACTCCCAAGCTCGGGATCTGTATTGAGAGAATTATCGACATTATTATTGCTTGATCTATTCACGGGCAGATGGCGCTGTACGTAACTTCCTTGATATAATTCGAACTCACTTTACATGTATTTCTTCATTTGAAAAAAAATATTTTTTTATCTTCAAGATAATCACTTGCTAATCGAAACATTTATCGAGGTGTTAAAATAACGGTTTGGTGTTGGGAAAAAAACTCCAGTAATATTCATTACTACACCAAAGGTTCCAAACAGTGCATTACAAGTTAGTTCTTATATTTGATTCTACAGACATTCATCTTCAATAAAAAATCCGCGGCTGACTGAATTGTTGTTGTGCTCTGCAACCAAGTACTGCCAACGTTTGTACTTGGTCTCACCGTACTGGTGACGGCCAGTAAGTCAGAAACACTTATCTATTGTTCCATTTTTCTCGATGCTTTTTTGCTCTTTTAGAAATCAATACATGCTGTAACTGTGGCCAATAATGTATCGTTTTGACTGAGATGGCGCTAGTAGTATTAAATCCATATGACTTTTAATTAAACATAATCTTCAAAAGCTGAAGGACTATTATTTCATTGGATAAAACATTTTGAGTGAATCAACTTTTGTTAGTTCGCAGAAGGAATTTTTTGTTAATAAAGCATTGCTTTTTGGCGGAAAAAAATTGTTGAAGCCAAGGCTCGGCTTGATAAATATTATTTGGACTAGCGAGCTCCCAATCAATCAAGAAAACAACGAATTGATGAATCTGAGCAGTGTTTGGAACTATCCCACAATAAAAACTCGAATTTTTGCATCGATATGTGTGGAAGGATGAAACATGACTGCATCATTCCACTGTTATTCCTTTTCCCTGTTTTGTCTTTTTACAAAAGAGAAAACATGGCAAAGTAGCTCCGGCAGTTGTTCGTCGGCGGCATGTGGGAGTGGATTGATTACTGCGATTCTGTTAAATAAAATAAGGATACCATAAAGGCGTTACTGTCTTTTTTTATAAGGTCTTATTTGAAAAAGATCAGACACCTGAGGTAGAGAGTAGATACAACAGCTGAAATAAAAGAAAGACATACCCAATATCATATCATATCATATCATTTCAAAATTATATGACCGTCTTATTCGTTGTATTGCCCTCAAAGGCAACTGTAATGAATGATGGAATCGAATTTTGTAAAAAAACATTTATTTTTTTATGTTAGCCTATGAACTTTTCAGCTTAACTACCTGGAGTATAAAAATGCATTGTCTACAAGACAAACATAATCTGCTACAAAATAGACATACTCTTTCCTTTTCAACATCAACTGCAGAATGGACATAAGATCGCTTTCGAGTCAACCAAATAGCACAAATACGAAACTTGGCAGATGAGAGAAGTCATCAAAATCGAAAAATCAGAGTTGATCAACGAAAACCATGACTTCAATAATCAATAATAAATTTTTAGAATCCATGCTAACTTACCTGGAACCTGTTTTTGCCTATCGGTGGTGCCGCGTATGGGATATCTTGAAACGAATAATAAATACTTCCATTAGCACTCGTTCGCGATCTTCCTTTAATCGCACCTTTTGCTAATCGTACAATTACATTTTCATCTTCAGTTTCCTGAAACAGATTCATTTTCATTCATTTCGTTGGGTTATGAACTAATTTCAGTAGGAATCGTTGAAAAATATATGCTTCTTTTTGTTGATGTGATTTCATTGAAACAAATATCTTTCTGTATTTGACTTCTTGAGGAACTTTCACAGACACTGTGATTTCCATACCGATTATCATTTCCATTTCACTTTCAGTTTGAAAGGTACCAACTTTGAGTTGAGAACTAGATGACATAATTTGTTTTTTTTTTTTAATTCATCATCTACTTCAAGCCGTCAACGTTTCTTTTTCCTATAACTATGGAAAATGAGCCCCTCTTCATTTGCGATCACTTCAACAAGAGGAAATGTTCGAATCAGAAATTGAAATAGGTTGAAGATATAATCTGTTTTTCAGGCAGATAATGATTTTTTCACAAAAAACTGCCTTATTCAAAATAAATATACTGCCGCTGAGTTCCACCAAACAGACTCGCTTGCGACTAGTTTCGTTTTCAAGAAAAGAAACAAAAAACTCGAGACTCCAATTCCGACAGACAGAACTATTGTGAGTCGCGTGTTTTGTTGTGAAATATTTTCTATCGTTCCCACTACACTAGTCTTTCTCAAAGTGGGCAATAACGCCCCCTTGTGGGTGCTGGAGGCCTACACGGGAGCAGTACAGGGTACAGAGAAGTTTGGGGGACGTTGAAGTGGTTCAGGGGGGCGATGGCCAACTTAAAAATTTTTTTATGCGCAACTTTACTGCTCCTTTACACTTAACGCGCGTTTCCTCGTGTAACGCCATCTAGGGGACTAGACAGAAACTATTCACTATCCGATAGTTGTCAAACTGTACAATAGATGGCGATAAGCTTCAATGCGAAGCGAGAAGNATCCTTTTTCAAATATCAACACAGCAGGGTCACCCCAGCTGGAAGAAGAACTCATAGAACTGATAACGACCTAGGAAATGAAAATAAAATTCGAAAATGGATACCAAGAATTTTTGCTACAAAAGCCCATCCCGCAATTGTACCCTGGTCCATCGCCCAATGATTTTTGATAGCTTTCCCATCATCGTATTTGTGTGAACGTGGATTTAGTGTTGTGGCAACGTTGCTAACTGAAAAGAGGAATCGGTTGCAGATTACTGAACGCGTGACTTACAGCTGTTTTTTTTGTAGTAAAGGAAAAAAATTTGGGGGGGCGCTACCGCCCTCAAAGTGGGCGGTAGACAAAATAAGTTTGAGAACCTCTGCCCTACAGGAATAGTTTTCGTCATACCTTCTCTAGACTTTGTTTTCAAAATGGGCTGCGAATTTTTTGTAATCGAAAATTTTGGGAAAAGGAACGAATGCGATAAAAACTGAGATACTAGATGAGATCACTGTTTAGAAGAAGAATGGATTATGGACCGGATGAAATTAAGATAAATGATGACATAGGAATAAATGGAACTGGGATCATAGTTTCGTAATTTTCTGAGAATATCCAATCATATTATACATATTACAGATTTATCATATTTGAATAGTTGCTTGTTGTTGTCGCCGACAGTTTTCACTTCGCGATCTCTGTTTACAAAAACACAGACAAAACATCGAAACTTTTGATCTTTCCGCCTGCCGACGAGATGTTTCGTTATTGATAAAAACAGTCGCCCGCGACAAATGTTCTTCATTTTGACAACCCAGGTTTTTGTTTTGTCGAAATGGAAAAAGTTGCTGTTTTATTGTGATTTTGTCCGTTTGGTGAAAATTCGCCACAACAACTTTAGGACTGCGCTGTGTGCTCGTGGATAAGCAAATTTATCGAAAGTAAATTGAAACAAACGAAGACATGATATTCACTTCTATTGATGATGAAACTATGATAAATGTGAAAATGATCAACGACTAATACTCACCGTTCTGGTAGAAACTATGAAAAATAAACTAGCAATTATAACAATAGGAAGTATGTGTTTTGCGTTCATATTTATTGGCGTAATACTCGCCTAGTTTGAAACGTTTCAGTTTTTATAGTATTATCGAAGATCCCATTATACGTAATCAGATAAATTAGATATCGAATTTCTATTTTTTTTATTCTGTTCATACATACAATGATGTTTGTGCCCGACAATAATTGCCTTGATAAAAAACAAATTATAAAATATTATGGAGCAGTGAAAAAACAACATTTCACTGCAAATTATAGGTCATCAAAAAAATAACATCCATACACCATCTACATAAAGGAAGTGAAGGTTATAGGTTTCATATTTCATTTAATGTTCGATTAACAATATGGTCATTGTTGACTGCACATTCACAGAGTTGTTGGCTATTATATGAGCTAAGTCCTTGTTCAGAAAAAATTCATTACAGAGTGACCCATATGATGAACAATAATAACAAATGTGAATTGAAACATATTAATGAAAGTAGAAATATACGTATGAATCAGGTGAAGGTAAATATTACTGGAGTTTTTTTCCAACACCAAACAGTTATTTGAACACCTCGACACATGTTTCGAGCACTAAGTGATCATCTTCAAGAAGAAGATTAATCATTTTAATCTTCCTCTTCGATTCGAAACGTTTTTCCTATTGATAAGGTAGATAATCAATATTATAGAGCTTCAACGTATTTTGGACAACCAACGGAAAAAGTGGCTTCATTTTTGAGGAAACGAGATATTATAATTGCATATAGAACAAATGATACGTTGGGAAAGTTAGTTAAAAATAATGAACACGAAACATTCAAATTCGAGAAATCAAAAGTATATAAATCAAAGTGTGGAACGTGTCCTAAAGTATATATTGGTCAAACTGGCAGAACATTCATACGATTTATGTAAGTGAGGAAACAAATTCAACATTTTCAAATCATCTTCTAGAAGAAAATCAGATCTTCAACGAAGAGATCGAAATGTTGCACATAAAAATAAAGGTTTGAAACTGAATCATTTGGAAGCAATGGAAATTAATAAACTCAAAAATTCAAACATGCTAATGAATGACCAACTGGAAAGAATTATCATTATTGTAGATGTGAGGTAATATGCCTCAGGTGATCATAATTGAACAGGTACCTTAGGTAGAAGTTTAGGTAATTTTTTGGAGGTAGTCTCAATTATGGTCACCTGTAGTATATAAATATAAGTGTAAAAAACAACTTGAAGTATTCAAATCACTTGACAAAGCTACTGTACATATTATGATATATTTTTCAAATGNAGGTACCTTAGGTAGAAGTTTAGGTAATTTTTTGGAGGTAGTCTCAATTATGGTCACCTGTAGTATATAAATATAAGTGTAAAAAACAACTTGAAGTATTCAAATCACTTGACAAAGCTACTGTACATATTATGATATATTTTTCAAATGGAGTTTGTGGAGATCAAATAGTGAAATGTAGTTTTTGGAAAAACAAAACATTTTCACGAAAGCTGAATGATTATGGTATCCGTGGCAATACATACGACCTTATGTCCAATTACTTATCAGATCGTGAACAGAGTGTTGAAATTGATGGTGTTCTGAGTGTTCTCAGAACTGTGACCTATGGTGTTCCTCAAGACACTGTGCTAGGGCCAGTTTTTTCCACTATCTATATTAATAGTCTGTTTTCTTTGAAAACCACTGGTCAAACCATCAGTTTCGCCGATGATACTGCCATTTTGTACCACTTCTTCAACTTGGCAAAATATGAAAAACACCGTTGAAGATGATTTTTCTAATATTTCAGAATGGTTCCGTTTCAATAAATTAACTGTTGATTACCAAAAAACTTGGTAGCTACTATTTACATCTTATATTAGCGGATTATCGAACTTAGGCCCCGTTAAAGTAGGCTTGAATAAACAAATCCCTTTAGCAATCACATCGGTGAAATACCTTGGTGTCACGATAGATCGACATATGAGTTGGATTTACATATGAAACAACTTGTCAAAAATTAGGAGGGTTTCTGTCGAAATTAGGATCTCTCAAAGAATTTATGGACATCAGACAATTGGAAATGATTTATTTTTCGCTACTACAATCACAACTTACATACGGAATTTTAGAATGGGGGTTGTTTCAGAATATTACAAGTTCATGAACATGCTTATAATACACAAAAGAAGGATTCTGTATTTTTACCCCGATGTGACAAAACGATTGGACAACGGAGTGTCAATTACCTGGCATCAACAATATACAGTGTTACCCATTTTTAATGGAAACACACCCCTAAAATTTGAAGTTGAGAACCGATTTTAATTTTTTTTTTACATGTCAAGTACTGAGGGTTCTACCTTGAGACACAATTTGATATGTTTATTAAAGTTTCAGGGCATAATACGATATTTTTTCTTAGTCGAAAATTGGGATTTTTCATTAGCGATTTTTTTATTGAAAAAAGAGAGTATTTTTTTATGATTTCAACAATGGAGTTCCGCCAGATGAAAAAAAAAACAAATAGCGAAAATATTTTTAATGAAAATAACGGAATTACATTNAATGAAAAATCCCGATTTTCGACTAAGAAAAAATATCGTAGTATGCCCTGGAACTTTAATAAACATTTCAAATTTTGTCCCAAGGTAGACCTTTTAGTACTTGACATTTAAAAAAAAATATTAAAATCGATGCCTCATGAGATTCGGAATATTGCAAAATTCAGAAAATTCAAAAAGTATTCAACTGAGTGGATTCTCAAGACGGAACGTAATAGTTTTAGTAATATAATGAATTTTAAGTGAGTATTTGGAAGAAAAAAAAAGGAAAAGGTACCTTCTGATTATGTCATTACCGGAGTATGAAATTATCAATATGAATATCAATATTGATATCAAAAAACCCAAATATGACTTTACCTGGATGTGTCATTATATCACGTACAAGCACTTTGAACTGCTTCTGAGATAGTTCTTTTTATTTGTTCTTTTACGAGTGTTACATTGTTTTATTAAATTTTATTTTATTATGCAGATGAACATCATTATTATTATCATGAGTAGATTCAACTCATTTGTGACAAAGTAGTTTTTTTATGAATAAATTTAGTGCTTCATCTTATGATGTTACCCAGATTGATGCTGAGGAGGCACATGTCTTATTCTGAAACATCGGATGCCCGTCATTGAAAATGATAGTGTAAGTGAAATTTCACCTTTGTCTCACAATATTGTGTAGCAATCCAGTTGATGATTTCTGATTCAATTCCATTCGGATTATTTGGAATACAAACTGAATGGAAAAATGTTTTTTGTTAATTCAGTATCCATATGAAAGTAATTGTTTTGTGTGATTCAATGTTTATTTCAGAGTAGTTTTTTTGATAAGGTTTTTCTTTCAGTTTGGTACCTAGAAGTTACTTCTCGGCATGATCCACACATCTTTGTACTGAGTTGATTTTTTCAACTGATTGCTTTCTTCCTTTCTTCGAAAGATTCCCAAATTTTTTGTATAAAGATGGAGGAATGGAAAGCCAAAACCTTTCTTTTCCAAAAACCAATCTTTTCTTGAAATATACGCTTTTCAATTCAGATAATTTTCATATTTCGAAGAACACAAATGAGTGTCAGATTTAAACATTCATTCATATTTGACTGACAATAACTCCATATCATCCATATCCGTATATTCTTGTTCTATTCAGTTTCCTGTGACTGTATGCATTTTTCAAGACCACCTCCAATGCCCTTCACAATCATACATGACTTTATTTTTTATCTTTTCATTTGATGATTATCAGTATATCAATGTTCAATTACACATGAATCATTCGAAAACCTTCATTTCATAATTATCTAATGAAGTACACAAGATAGATATAGTTATTGAGCAAACATTATCAGGATTCATTTAGATTTCATCGCATGATTTTCAAAAACAACTCAATTATATTTTCGATAGCTTCGAATTCAAACACTTGACTTATCAGAAAGTAAGAGGTCTGTTTAAAAAGTGAAGTGAATGTTCAAATTTCTCAAGCTACTCACATACGATTAGCGATTTTTCAATTTTTTATGTAGGGACACTCCTCTCTTACATATGTTCACAGTTTTAGCTGTTTAGCATTTTCAGTTTATTGGTGACAGGCATAAAAGTTAGGAGTGTTCTGCGTATTTGGAGATTTTCTGTTATAGAAAAAATTGATCAAATAATTTGCATTAAAATTTGTGTGGAAAATGGAATTGAGTACCAAAAACATTTGAAATGTTGACAGTGGCATATGGTGATTGTGATATGAGTCAGAAAAGTGTTTTCAAGTGGCATATTATATAAAATGAGAATTCTTACCTCCATTCATAACACCGAACAAATGCGTATACTCCACACTAATAGAAATGCATACCTATAGCCTACGGTACTATAGCATGGGGTGCAGATTTGAGAACTCATATCTCAGCACTCGAAACTACCCAAAAATATATACTGGAAACCATTTACTGAAAACTCAAAAGATACCCAATAGAACTTTTCAAAGTTTCCAAAATGTTAGATATACGTCAATTTTATTTTCTAAAGGTTACTATTTATCAAAACTCTAGAAAATATGAGTTCCTACCGATAGAACACCACTGCAACACCAGGTATAGAAACGTAAATAATTTTTTCCTCACCATACCTGAAAAGAATATCATACAGAGAGCGTACCTGTATCTTTGACCGAAATGTTTCAACTCCCTTCCACAAAAACTAAAACAAATATCGCCAAAGATCATATTTAAAAGGGAACTGGAAAACTATATGAAAAACACCCCAAGAAATGAAATCCATAGAATTGTAGAAAATAATTTATAGAAACCCCTTATTGCTCATCTGTCCATATTATATTTATTTATACATTCATACGTTTAACCGTTGACTATTTTTTATATTTTTACGTAACATGGTTGAGCTTATTTGAATTTTTAAATTATAAGTAATTGATTTTATGTCATATATATATGACAAAGGATCTTTCATATAAAGAAATTTCATTGGATCATC
>NW_019291311.1:48871-85065 GCF_000500325.1 Leptinotarsa decemlineata
ACAAAAATTAGAATCTAAAAATTTCAAAATAAAATGAGAGAAGAAAATTGAAAAATAAATAATGATGTAGATGATGTAATGAAAACTAAATAATTATTCGGAAGGTCCTAGGTAGCAGTCATCACACCACTCTACGCCATCACAGCAATCCACGGTTTGGATCAGATAAAAAAATAATGAAATCGTTGGGCGTAGTATTTCCATATTTACCCAGGTTACGCTACGTTCAACAATTATATTATTTTTTCATCTGATCAATATCCTAAATTGCTGAGGAGAGTGGTGTGATGACTGCTACCTAGGACTTTCCAAATTATTGTTCAGTTCCTAGTACATCATCTTCTTAATTTTTTTTTCAATAAAACCATTTAACATAAATTAATTTTCCTTTAATTTTTCATTTCAACCAAATTTGTATCTCTCAAGGTTTCCTACTTCCCCATGCTGGCTCTCCCCATTTTTGGGAACAATATTATTGATTTTTCTTTCCTGAAATTGTATCGGTTTTCTCCTGATTTTTTCTGCATAGTGTGTATATTTCCCTCGATACAAAATAGCACATTTTGTCATATAGATAGAAATGATTAAAACAATCAGAATTGTTATTTGAAATTTGCATATTTCTACTATCCACATAGGTCTGAATTTGAAATGATTTTCCTTTCCACAATTTGAATGTGTATGTTTAAGAACAATATAAAATTCATTCATCACTGACGCCTTGGAAAAAGCCAAATTGATATCTTTTCGATATCACTATCTTCCATATATGCATGAAAAAATTACCAATTTCTCTTTTTTACAGAAGTTACAGTCCCGTAATGAATAATAAACAGGAGTACTACGAAAACATATCCGATGTTAAAAAAAAAGCACTTGCAAGTAATGATAAAACAGAAGAAGACCTGGAAAATGATATCAAAATCATCAGAGAATGGATCAAGCAACAACCGCACCTTCCGGAAATAGCAAGTAATAACAAAACTGTTCTGTTTTTGATCACTAATATAAAGGGTAAAACTGGAAGCTCTGGCGTGGAATCATTTCAAAAACAAGGGCTTCTTCCAATCACCAGAACTCAATACTCTTGACTCGTATTTTATCAACCAGGTTGGTGACTTCAGGTGGTGAAGACGCCAGTTTTCTTCATCTTTCTGAGTTCTGGTGTTTGGAGAAAATGCTTATTTTTTAAATTTTCAATATTACCTTACATTATGGAAAAATATCTTGTTCAAATTGAATTACCCTGAGAATCCGTTTTCTACCAGAACGTACGTGGCTTGAAATCAAAATTATCTATTCCTTTCAAAAGTTCATTGAATCTCGAATATGCCATGATATGTCTAACAGAAACTTGGTTGAATAGTTCTTTCAACTCCTCCGAAGTATTATGTGATACATACAACGTTTTTCGAAGGGATAGGGAAGACACTATGATGCATACTGCTTGTGACGGCGGCGGCGTGCTGATAGGAGTGAAAAGCAGCTCATCTTGTGTAGTAAGGCAGGAATGGATGACCCATGAGGAAGACCTATGGATCACGGTAAATCGTACAAAAGCTAATACTAGATAATTGAACCTGTGCAGTGTTTATATTCCTCCAGGTCCTAACTTCTCCAAATCACTAACTATTTTCTGCGCTAAGCTTGTTGACATTGTCAATAATAACGCCAATAACACCTTCGTTATTTGTGGGAATTTTAATCCTACGAATATCACATGGCATCACGATAACGTGAACAAAAATTTTATCTCTTTGAACTCCACTGATGTGAATTCTAACCTTTTCATTGATTCAATATGCTATTGTGGTCTCTCTCAATTCAGTTCCTATGTAAATTCGTTCAATAATACTTCAGATTCAATCCTAAATAATAATTTTTCAATTAATAACCTCATTTTCTTCCTTACGCCACTTGTCCCTTAGCATGAGAGACATAACACAATATAATTCGATACAAAATTATTTCATTTACCTGCTTCATTCAGCCCTATATGTCAAGGAAAGCCTTTTTATGATTTTAACAAAGCTGAATTTGTCTCAATCCGCAGGAAACTTGGTGCATTTGATTGGGATAGCGATTTTTTTACCTTAAACACTGAGGACAGTGTTTCTAAAATATACTCTATCATAGATATAATCATAACAAAATATGCTAAACATAAATCTGAATTTTCCCATTAGTTTAGTGCACATACTAGAAAGACCATCAGGCCAAAAGAAAGATGTCATAAAAAATGGAAATTGTATCGTAATAATCTTGACTACTTAACATTTAAACTTTTGAGAGGCAGGTCAAAATTTCTGATTGACTCCGCCTACAACACCTATATAAACCAAATAGAAACAGAGTAACTTCCGATACCAAACAAATCTGTCAGTTTGTAAAGTCGAAAAAGGGCGTGGACCGTATACCCACTTACTTTTCAAAACAATGCGCCCAAGAAATGTCTCATATCCTATTCATTTCATTCAATAAGTCTATCAGAGAAGGCTCTTCCCCAAAAATATGAAAAACTGCACTTGTAGTTCCCATCTTCAAAAGTGGTAATAAGTTATTGTATGAAAACTATCGCCCCATATTGAAACTGCTTGATTTCCAAACTTTTCGAATCAATCATTTGTGACTATATATACTTTGATGTTGGGTCCTCAATCAAAAATGAACAGCATGGATTTGTAAAACATCGCTCGATTGAAACATATTTATTTATTTTTACTGAATATCTCTTGAAGAGCATGGATAAAGGCTACCAGGTTGATGCCATCTATACCGATTTCAGCAAGGCATTCGACACGATAGATTATGCAACTTCAGTCGACAAGCTGGAGGAAATCGTTATACACGGTGATCTGCTAAGATGGTTTCAGTTGAATATTACAATAGGTCTTAGGTAGTCACTCTATATCTCTAGTTGTTTCTCCTACTGCGATTTTTCAATGTATGCTGACGGCGAACATACTGTGACATGTTCCAACGATTCACTTCTCATTCAGAACGATATCAATAATCTTGTGAAACTCTGCAAAAAAAATTCATCATTCCTCAATTTGAAAAAATGCCCTTCTATTACATTCACAAGAAAAAAAAATATTCACCACCACCAATATCACATAAACAAACAGCAACTAAATAAAACATCTGAAGTCTAGGACTGAGAAGTATTGTATGATTCTAAGCTATCATTTAACTCGCATATTAACTAAATTGCAAAAAAATAGTGTAAAAAAACTAAAAAACATGCTTTTATAGCATATGCAACTGAAAAGTAAAAAATAAATATAGTTTATTTGATTTGAAGTTTCATTCAAAATATCAATGGACTAAAAATATTTTTTCAGTAAATAATTGTATTTTTCAAATCAATCTTTTGATTTGATATGTATGCACCTTGATTCTAACTTTTCGATTTTTTGAAATATAAATATCGAATATAAATCGAATCAGATTTCAAAATGTATCTTTCATTTCGTTCAAAACTTTTTTCTGTACTAAATTACGGGTAATTGAAAATATTTAAATATCTAAATATTTCGTCTGTAGTTCAGAATTTCGCTAAAACTTATAATTCTTGAAATATATTTCTTATTTTGATTTTGTTTTGAACAACCTATCAAGCAGGTTACGTACAGCGCCATCTGCCCGCGAATAGATCGAGAAATATCGAGGAGGTTACATACAGCGCCATTTGCTCGCGAATAGGTCAAGCAATAATTGATAATTACAAACAGCGCCATCTGCCCGCGAATAGATCAAGAAATATCAAGGAGCGCCATCGTCGCCATCTGCCCGCGAATAAAACAAGCAATAATGCCGATAATTCTGTCAATGCAAATCCCGAGCTTGAGAATTACCAGCACATGAACATACATACATACATACATATATACATACAGGTGAAGCTAATATAAAGCGAGTAAAAAAGTCAACAAAGCTCTCGGATTCCTGATCAGGACTTGTCACGACTAATACTAACAATTTACTTGGCTTATGTAAATAGCCAGCTCAGTTCTGCTTCAGTTTTTTGAAACCCCCTGTATATCTTGGAAGACTTGAATCTATACAAAGCAAATTCGTCACCTTCGTCAATAAAAAATTCTTCAATAGTCTCAAAGATCCATTACAAATTAAAATACAACTCTATCTGTTTGAGATTCTGAGATGAGATTCCTAACATAATCTGATATCTTTGGCGGATAGACGCCAAATAGCTGATATCAAGTTCCTATATAAAATAATAGATAATTGTTTGGATAGCAGTTCTATATTGAACCAACTTCTGATAAATGTACCTCTGTATAATACCAGAGGAATATAATCCTCTCATTTCAAGTAGATCAAAGTAAGTCATCGCTTCATCGATTTTAGCGGAAGCTGACAGTTTGGCGGAAGTTGGTCGTATTCCACTTGATTAGAAGTTTCCATATTTTGGGTATCTCTACGCTAGCTTGGCTAAATGCGTTGTTAGACAACATATATGCGTCTTCTTTGAATTAACTCCCAAACCACTGTTCATCCACAAGTTCATCCACAACATCCACTGGTTCAGGAGAAAATTCAAAGAAGCTGCATATGTGTTATCCAACAACGCATTTAGCCAAGCTAGCGTAGAGATACGCAACATATGGAAACCTTCAATCAAGCGGAATACGACCAACTCCCGCCAAACGATCAGCTTCCGCTAAAACCGATGAAGCGATGAAAAGGAAGAGGGTAAATGCACTCGAACGACCTATAAATAGTCAGATCTCTGAGGAATGAGCCCAGTTATCACAAACTGGTTTCTTCGGTTTCATTCATAGTAAAGAAGTGGTGTCATTCATTCGTTAGTGATTCATCAAGTCAATAATAGTGAAATAGTAGAATTACATAAAAATCAATATGTGTCATCACTAAATCTCTTCAGTGTAATTGTGAAGTCATTATCAATTCATTCAAGAAAGAAGAATGATTTTGTTTCATTAAATTATTGAGAAAACTGTTTCCGAAAATATAATTGAAACGTTTTATGACCTTCATTTCAGTAATTTGCAAACAGCCGCATCCTCATGAAGGTTATTTGTAGCGAAATATATATTCATAAGCAGTGACTATATTGATTACAAAATTTTATTGCTAGCACTAAAATATTTGCTCAAGGTTTTCTGAGTTTCCTTCGATATTTTGCATACTTCTCTTTCTAATTGAAAAACTGAACACTGCACTATGATATGTTGTCCTGTTAGTGACACTTCACAAATGTAGCACTGTGGTTGATCTGCTAGAGATGTCAAGTAATCGTGGTGTGTCCTTATCGAAGTCGAATGATAATGACTTGTTCCCTTCTTTTCAGTGCTCCATAGTTCCATGGTCCGACTTTGGGTTTCCATTCTCTCAGTTTGAATTGAGTACTCTGCCATTCAATGTTCCACTTAGGTTAGGTTAGGTCCCAAATGAGTGGGTCTATTCGACTCTCCACCACAACCCGCAAGGGTTTATTGTGGCTCACACTTATTTACACTCGGCCAAATAAAACCAGCTTCTTAACGAAGCCGATTAGTTTGTATGGTGAGTGGTCTTTCAGGTCAGATGGTAAGAGTACGGTTCTGCCGAACTCTAAAGAACTGATTCGGTACCCAGCGGGGTAGGCACAAAGTATATGCTCTCTTAACAATTGAACATCAATTGTTCACTATCTGATTTCAGAAATATTTATCGATTTGGTGAGAAATCTTAAAATAAAATTCGGCCCGTAGCTATTGAAACTTTGAATTATGAAATGAAGTTGGATATTATAGTCAAATCGAAATAACATAGAGAGAATTTGCGAACTCGTAACATACAAATTGCTTGGGATCCTATTTCTGAGAATTATAATGCTAATAAATTTCTATTTAAATACTCAAGACAAGTCAAAGTCTATGATTCAACATCTAAAGTCGATTTGAAAAGAAGAGTACTCACTACGAATAGAATAGAATATACATATCGAGTGGTCCAACGAAAAGTATGCACCTTGCTTTTCTCCTTTTTTTGTAATTTATCGCGAAAATGCTCGGAAGGTTCAATTTTGCTTTTGAGGGGGACACATTTTAGATGTATTTTTCTAACTGTGCCTTCAACCCCCTAGCGAGGGTGAGTAACAACCCTGAAATTTTAAATGGAAAGTGGGGTCGAGTGCTATACCATTTGAAAGGGCACGAAATTCTCTTTCAAATGATACCTAATTTATTGTATTTACTTGAATAGTTATAGAAAAAGCAAGAACATTTACTCGATATTTTTGGTGTTAATGAAAATGCGGAAAAAACGGCATTTTTATAACTACTACATTCCTCAATTTCTCTCGTGCGTTTTTTGGTTCAAATAACAACAGCGGATAAGTGTACAATAATAATTTAGGCAAACGTTCATTGATTCAGTTCGGTTGCTTTTGAAATTATTTCAACTTTACTGTAAAAATGGTTTATTCCATTCCTGAACGAGTTGAAATTGTTAAACTTTATTATCAACATAATAGTTGTGCAGACTCACTGCTCGCCTCTTTAATAACAGTCATCCCGGGAAAAATGTGAATGATTCGTACGTTACCAAGTTAGTCCAAAAGTTTGTCGATACCGGATCTGTCAACTTGCTGCAGCCTCAGGTGTCTCCCGTTCGTCCATAATACGGACCTATAAATTTCATCCGTACAAAATTAAATTAGTACAGGAACTCAATGAAGATGATCCTGATAGAAGGCTGCAATTTTGTGAACAACTGAGCCAGCTACTAATTGATGATCCGCACCTATCATTCAACACGTGCTTTTCTGATGAGAGTACTTTTTTTTAATGGAGCTGTGAATAGGCATAATTGCTGTTACTGGGATGACAGTAACCCACACTTTTTCCGGAAGGTCCATACCCAGTACCCTCGAAAAATCAATGTCTGGTGTGGCATATTATTAGGTAGTCATATCGTAGGGCCACTTTTTATTCCTGAACATGCTTGAAGATACAATTGATCCGCTCATAACAGAAATAATTGAAAATGACCAAAATCATAATGATGATCGGCTTCATTTCCAACAAGATGGAGCACCTTCTCACTATGTTGCTCCGGTAAGAGAGTTTTTAGATGACCGGTTTCCTGGACTGTGGATTGAAAGGAGAGGCCCCATCGAATGGCCTGTCAGGTCACCTGAAAAATAAATGTTTTGCTACGCAGCCCGAGTCCATAGAAGATCTTCGCCAGCGAATTACAGCAGAGTGCAGAAGTATAACACCTGATATGCTACAGAATGTTAGGAATAGATTTGAAAAAATCTGTATCATTGTATGGAAGCAAATGGGTCACATTTTCAGCACTTCCTGAAGTAGGATTCTACTAAGTCAATTACACATTTCAAAGTACAGGGTTGTAGTTGTTTTTCTTCATAATACCTACATGTTTGAGTGGAATGCAACAAATTAGGTATCATTGGAAAGATAATTTTTTGCCCTTTCAAATGATATATCACTCGACCACACTTTCCATTTAAAATTTTAGGGTTGTTACTCTCCCTCGCTAGGGGGTTGAAGGCACAGGTAGAAAAATACATCTGAAATGTGTCCCCCTCGAAAGCAAAATTGACCTGTCCAAGCATTTTTGCGTTAAGTTACAAAAAAAGAAGAAAAGCAAGGTGCATACTTTTCGTTGGACCACTCTGTATGAAGAATTGCAACGTACTGCGTAAGACGGAAAAATTATTACACTTTTTATCTCTTATTCGGATTCTGAGTCAGTCAACGAGTAAAATGAAAAGAGAAAAATCCAGTCTTCTCCTGGGACTTCGGATCACCCCCGGAAAATAACCACTCGGTCATTATCCCAACGTCTAAAATATTAGAATTCAATCATTTCATCGAAATAGTGTGGGTAGATATATATGATATTGTACTTCCGTTTATGAATTCACTGAGTTTTTGTTTCAATTAGGTGATATTTTTTAATCAAAATGAAATTTGGTCACATGAATTTACGTTCAATATACACTGGATTTGATGTTCTCCAGAATACGTTAAATAATAATAATTTTGATATTCTGGCAGTATCTGAAAAATGGCTGAGACCTTATTGTGATGTGTCTATGTCCCAAATACCTTCTCACAAATTTATTCATGTAGCTAGAGATACTAGAGGTGGAGGGGTGGGACTTTTCCTTAAGAAATCATTTCGTTTTGAAATCTTGATTAGCGAAATACATGATAATATTGAACAATTGTGGGTCGAAATTAAATACAACTTATCTGTTTATATTATTGGTGTTATATTATAGTCCTCCAAACACGAATATTTCTGAATCCATAAATGACCTTGAAGAGAGCCTTACCATAGTCGCGCCGCATTCTGACAATATAATTTGCATGGGAGACTTTAATATTAACGGTTTAGACATTACAGACAGAAATCACATCCATCTCACAGACAACTCAGATACTTACGAATTGAAACAAATTATAAATTCGCCAACAAGAGTAACACAATCATCATGTCCTCTGTTGGACTACATTATGGTTCACGTCAATTTCAAATTGTCTGATTGTGGCACAATAGTAAATCTTCTATTGAACGAGAAAAGAAGCTTATCTAGAATAATAATCATAATAATCATAATAACTCTAAAGATCTATGATTTAAACTTAAAAAACTTGATATTCACAATGAAAAACCTATATTGAATCTTCCCTCCCGTGTTAGGAATCACACTTTAAACGGTAAGACCTCATTAATCCTTGGCTCGCATATGTTTCGACTTCTGAGGATTGTCGTTCGTAGGGGTGCGACAGCTGGTTGACGGAAAAACAGATATTATTTTTAAGTTTATGTGATCCTAACAACATGAATGATTTTTTATTGTTTCGCAACAGCGGTGTAATAAGGTTGACCCAAATCTGGAACAATTTCACAGTCATAATGTAAATGATTTCATCACATAATATTTTGAATGAAATGAAAATGAATTTTTAACCTTTATGTCACAAAGTAGATCAAAAGGAATAGATGATCTCGATAATTTTCTCTCAAATATCTGTTGTCCACCTATAGTGTCCGTTATTCTACATATTATAATCCTTTGTTTGGGGAAGAAAGTTCTTTCAAGTATGTGGAAGCAGTCTATCGTGGTACCAATACCCAAAATTAAAGATCCCAAGGAATTGAAAAAAATTTTTGGAAAAGGCTATTGCTCAACGGTTGAGAAACCACCTTCACAACAACAATGTACTTCCAATTATGCAATCTGGTTTCAGACCAAACTATAGCTGTGCTACAGCTTTATTGAACATATTATATGATATCGTCGCAGCATCGGATAAAGACGAAATCACTGTCCTACTATTGATCGACTTTAGCAAAGCTTCTGATACATTAAATCATCAACTACTTCGATCTATATCACATTATGATGGACTTTCTCAAGCACTTTGAAATTTTTCGATTCATATCTTTCACAAAGACAACAAATTGTTAGAGTGGAGAACCACATGTCAGATTTCAAGAATACTTCTTCAGGTGTCCCACAAGGTTCAATCCTTGGACCTATCCTCTACATAATTTACACCTTCCATTTGACAACCTGTTTGAAAAAACTCAAATATCATATGTATGCCGATGATATACAGTTTTATTATTCTTTCACTCCT
Organism: Leptinotarsa decemlineata; assembly: GCF_000500325.1. Classification (NCBI taxonomy): domain Eukaryota; kingdom Metazoa; phylum Arthropoda; class Insecta; order Coleoptera; family Chrysomelidae; genus Leptinotarsa; species Leptinotarsa decemlineata. Next base: position 58,519 of record NW_019291311.1, read on the forward strand.
GACTCTGTGCAGCAAAGCGAAAATATCATTAATGAGGATTTGAATCAATTCGTTAATGTATCGAAGAAACATGCCCTGTAAGTTAATAATTCCAAATGCCCTGTGATTGTATTTGGAAGGAAAATCACAAGGTTAAAACTTAGCGATCTGATCATAAAAACTGATGAGACTGTTGTTTTACCGGTTGTAAATCAGGTTGAAAATCAATACTTCAACATTGATTCAAAGAGCATTTGGGAATATGAAAGTATTATACCCTCATAGGCATGTCTTGAGCCTAAAAACCAAATTAGTCATTTGTGTGTCGAAGTGTTGAAATAACGGTGGATTAGGGTGGATAAAAATTAGAATCTAAAAATTTCAAAATAAAATGAGAGAAGAAAATTGAAAAATAAATAATGATGTAGATGATATAATGAAAACTAAAAAATTATTCGGAAGGTCCTAGGTAGCAGTCATCACACCACTCTACGCCATCACAGCAATCCACGGTTTGGATCAGATAAAAAATAATGAAATCGTTGGGCGTAGTATTTCCATATTTACCCAGGTTACGCTACGTTCAACAATTATATTATTTTTTCATCTGATCAATATCCTAAATTGCTGAGGAGAGTGGTGTGATGACTGCTACCTAGGACTTTCCAAATTATTGTTCAGTTCCTAGTACATCATCTTCTTAATTTTTTTTTCAATAAAACCATTTAACATAAATTAATTTTCCTTTAATTTTTCATTTCAACCAAATTTGTATCTCTCAAGGTTTCCTACTTCCCCATGCTGGCTCTCCCCATTTTTGGGAACAATATTATTGATTTTTCTTTCCTGAAATTGTATCGGTTTTCTCCTGATTTTTTCTGCATAGTGTGTATATTTCCCTCGATACAAAATAGCACATTTTGTCATATACATAGAAATGATTGAAACAATCAGAATTGTTATTTGAAATTTGCATATTTCTACTATCCATATAGGTCTGAATTTGAAATGATTTTCCTTTCCAACCAAACATGACTTCGTATTTTTGTTAAAATAATTTCGAAATGAATCTTGAGCCTAGTTTTGTTAAAGCTGACTCCGACAAATTACCAAGAGTCGATTTTGAAATGATCCATGAATTTTATTTGAAAAATTTGCAATACTTTGACACCGAAATGAAGAATGAAAAATTGAAATGGTAGGTGGTATATTCAATAGGACTTTTTTATTTATATGACATTCATTTCAGACTTTGTCTTTTATCGAAGTATGTAAAGTTTTGATGTGATTTTCATTTCAGCTCGGCCAAGGAACAGTATGGTGACAATGCTGTGAGCTATGTTCAACTGAAAAGAAAAGCAGAAATATGTACAGTGAAATGTAGAATCACTCCAGAACATGTCAATCCAAAAATAACCTGAGAAAATATTTTTCGAAATGTGAACTAATGACACGGACTGCGCACAAAAATAGGCACCCGTCGAGACCTACCTTTCACAAGAAAACGTTCTTTAATCAGATAATTGTAACAGTTGTATTCACACCGAGTTGACAACAATAACAACAAAAATGACGTCTGTCAAATTGGATCATCAGATCTGTGATTGGATAATAAAAATTAATACAGTTGGCAACTCCGCTCTAGACACGATCAATTTCATTGGTCAACAGACACGCAACCAATTTGAATTGTTGCTTTTCGAATTGTTCTTTTTTCTGCAAATATAAAGAGATCTTGGGACCGATTAGGCTTGATGAGTATAATATACCCCTAACTCGCATGAAACGAGCCCATCATTTCTACCCAAAACCCTCTTCAACCGAATATTTTTTTTTGTTCAAGCACATCGATAACTTTATTTAGAACCGGTGAATCCTTCGTCAATCAGGACCAGGCAAAAACGGCCTTCGTCGGACAAACCCCACGCACGAAATTTTTATGCTGACGGAATTAATTGACCTGTGTTACGTCCAATTATTCCGATTAGACTGAATAAATATTCACTGAGATATTGAAGTTCCAAGTATATTCATATGGGCAAAACGGATGAAACCTTTGAAGCAACCTAATGAAATGGTGAAACATCAAGAGTGAAAATGAAATCCTGAAATGTGTTCAGAAACTCTATATTAGTATTGAATTTGGCAATGAGGCATTCCCTTTTGTCTAATCTGATGTGAAAATTTTTGATTCACAAGGAAATGAATCATCACCTATTGATTCGAAGTTTTAGAGATCGCTGTGGAAAGATGTTTGATACAAATTTATGTTAAATACTATTTCAATCTTTCATTTGCTGGTGGCTCCTTGTGAGGATAGCATTCAGCAAAAGTTAAAAACGTTGAAACTGAAATACGTTTGCATTTCTTATAGATTGGAATCAAGTTCAAACAAACTTCAATCTGAATAATCTTCAATAATCAATTTGAACCATATTTTCACTATATTCACTATCTCTCCTCCTTTTTTCATATTACTTCTCAGGTCAATGCATTTTTTTTAATTACTAAATATCTGTCATGAGGTTTTTTTGGTAATTGGTTATTCAACATTATCATAAATTCTGAATAAATCATTTTGAGTGAAATGAAAAAGTAGATCATCTAACTACCTTTATGATGTAACAGTGACCTCAGAGTCAAGGCATCACATTCGATTGAAGTCTGCTTGAAATCACACCTTTCCAGTGAAACCAATTATTTACTAAACACTTGATAATAACCGTATCTGCTGAAACAACATGGAAAACCACTCAACATAATGACTCTCACACTGTAATGTTAATATTGCATCTATACAGTGCATTTCTTTAATGTCCCAACTTTTATTTTTTGAACGGGTCAACGCAAAAAATTGAAATTTGCGATGATGAATTTTTTCTAGATATTGGGTATGTGTTTCCCGGAAAACGTGAAGGTTGGTGTCATTCCAATAACGGCAATTTTGTTTGTGAACATTGCCGTTAAAAAAAATGTATATTCGTCACTTAAACAAATATTTTGGATAGATAAGATGCCTTGCGATGATTTGTCATGATTTCGCAGAATTCTGTTCTTTGATAAGGGTCATCTTCAGTTAATTGGTGTTCCATTTTAATTTTGAATGGATGATACATATTCCTCTTCAAAAGTCTCCACACAGCAAAAGAAGACACCTCACAAACATTCGCGACGAAATAAGTAGACTGTTTAGGATTTACTACCATCTCACCAATTATTTGCACTTGCTGTTCTTCCGGAATGGACGGATGATCTCGGGGCTTTTTGTTATGTACACTACCGGTAGTAGTGAATTTGGATATAAGTTCCCTTAAATATTTTCTTCAAAACACAATTTAACAAAAAAGCAACACGTGTTCCGCTAAACAATAGCTCCTTCAGTCATGTCTAACAAAAATCTACATATTCAATGCTTAATACAGGGTGTCAATTTGAAAGCTTCCTACTCTCAATAACTTCTTTTCAGCAAACAATATGAGGAATCGAAAAACCGGTCAATTTTATTGTAAAGGGAGAGACTTTCAAGCACTATTGGTAGCACTCGTAGTTCAACCCCCTATGAGGGGTAGATGTCACCCTAAGAATTTTGAATAGGAAGGGGAGTCAAGTGGCACATCATTTTGATTGGCGTTCAATTCTGGTTCCAATAATATTCTGACGTTTTATTTTTTGATGAGAAGTTTCCGAAAAGTACACACATGTAATTAGAATTTGCCTGTTCTGAGATGCATTATTGTATTGACTCATTTTTGATTTGTTGGTTATTGTTCTTTTACAAAATGAAATTCAATTCGCAAGAAAGACATTTTAAACATAATATCTACTTACGCTTATCTAATGGAAATGTCGAACTCCCCTCTAACATTACGAAAACTAGGAACTGATTGTCATGCTGCTGTGTTCTTCAGTATCAGAAGGTTGCATTTTATGAACAATGGATTTAGAATGACGGCTTCAAGGTGCCCCCAAAGAAAGAAATCTAATGGTGTTTAATCCGGTGATTTCGGAGGCCATTCAACTGCTCTCTTTCTGCCAATCTATCTATCCGGAAATCTCTCTTTCAACCACTGTCAAGCAGGTGAAAAAATGATGAGGTATAGCACCGTCCTGCTGAAAATTCAACAGATCCTCCTACGAAAATTTCATTTCCTTCTTCATCCATTTGAGTTTCTAGTTCGTGAGTTATGAAAGGATCGATAGTCTCTTCAAGCATTTCAAGGTACAGATTGCCAGTCAAGTTTTATTCAAGAAATAATGGATCATTAGTGGCATTGTCTATTATCACAGATGCACTGTAGTTCCACTTGAGAGAATCGGCTTGTTATTGGCAGCTGCTTTTCAAAATCGATCTATCTCTGAGAATATACTTGTTGAGTTAGATAACTTGATTGGAGCATTCAGAGTGTTCTAACTGTATCCGAATAACTACTCGATTCTTCACTTTTGACTAAGAAAGTTAGCATCATTGTTTCATCTACAGAAATATTGTATTCATTTGACCTTGTAAAATCAGGGGGTCGTTGATGCCTAATTTTACAATAACCTCACACTTCAACTAGCCATTGGGGTTGTACAGATTGGTTGCCTTTTATACTTCGGGATTAGAGAACAAAAACAAATATTAATCATCGGAAATCACTTAATTGATTTTCAAAATATTCCCCATGAAGATCTATACACTTTTGCATGCGTTTAGTATTCAAATTTTAAATTGTATTCATTAGTATTCAAATTTCTGCAGACCCCACGCACAGGTATATCCTTCTGTGGGAATTCTATATTTATTTGGAAATTGACTCGTACAATTTGTATCATTGAACAATATATCTTTGCCAATAAATATTATCATTATTATTATTATTTGACCCTGTAAATTCAGGGGGTCGTTGATGCCTAATTTTACAATAACCTCACACTTCAACTAGCCATTAGGGTTGCACAGATTGGTTGCCTTTTATACTTCGGGATTAAAGAACAAAAACAAATAATAATCATCGGAAATCACTTAATTGATTTTCAAAATATTCCCCATGAAGATCTATACACTTTTGCATGCGTTTGAACCACTTGTCAAAGCACTTTTACCACTCTGAATGAGGTATCCCCAAAACATGTATTCTGAATGCAGCAACCGCTTCTTCAGGTGTCGAAAAACGTTGACCTCTCAGTTTGTTTTTTACGTGCGGAAATAAAAAGAAGTCATTCGGTGCCAAGTCAGGACTATACGGCGGATAACTTATGAAATCGATGTTTCAGGTGCTCAAAAATGCAGTTGTTTGAGCCGATGTGTGAGAGCTCGCATTGTCGTGGTGAAGAGTGATCCGTCTTTGGTGGTTGGTTTTCCTGATTCCGTGAAAGACAACTGGCAAACGAATGGTTGTGTACCACTCACTCAGAATTGACTGTTCTGCGTTGTTCTAGTGGTACGGTTGCGACATTTCCAGTTTTTCCGAAAAAATAGGCGACCATTTGCTTGGAAGTGCTTGAAAGTCATGACGCAAAATTGTTGTGACGCAAGTTGTGGTCTACGCAAGGCCAAGTTCTTCTGAGCGGCGCGAAATGGCTGCCTCGGATTATCCTAAACACTCTCAGAAACAGCGGCGATATTTCCTTGCGTTTCGTCGACGTACGGGTGTTGGTCGATCATTCACTGAAACAGTGTACTCAAATTCATGTACCAGATTGCAAAAAGTCTTCTCGGTGGGACCATTATGGCGACCGTAAAATGTAAGAAGCGCGCGGTACGTTGCCCAAACAGAACACACATTTTGATAATAAAAATTCCTGCACGTGTTGTTGAATGGTTTATCCGTCTATGTTGATTTTGCAAAACAGACTGGATAAATAACAGACGTAGCTGCAACAAGATGACTGTTATCGATTGTCAAATTCGGAAGCCCCTGTTTTGCATTATTTTTATCCAACAATAACGTAAACAGAAGTATATGGCCAAATCATGAAAATATCAAACTTCTTCCTATGTTACAAAGCTGGGCTTTCAAGTCAACTGTCGAATGTAATTGTATCTAAATGATATCAGGGTCCAAAAGTCACCATAATGACTGCTCATCCAAAATTGTTTCATTTTGGCATTCATGATACTGACTACTTCCATTGATAGATCCTGAACCAGATCCACTCAGCTTTTGGGCTCTACTATTATCTGGCTGAAGGTTTGCACCAGGTTTTTCGAAATTTTTGGCGATTTTTTCCAGTTTCAGATGTTGAAGTTCTCATCATTACTTTTCTAATATATTTCATCTGAAATTTCTACAATTCCATAATGGCCTATTTATTTGAATAACAAGATATGCTCACATCACATTGAAAATAGTTTTATTCAGGAATATTTCAATTGAATTCATTGCAGGTGACAAACTCATCACAAGTTTCCTGATGATGAATAAATTCAGTATTGAGAAAACCAAAGAGAGACTCGATATGTACTATACAATGAGATCAATATTCCCAGAGTTCTTCCACAATAGACACCCTTTATCACCCCACATGAATAAAGCGATGGATTATAGGTGAGTTGAATACGTACGAATAAAAAAATGAAAATTTTGAAATGAAAACCCGAGATATTCATCGCTCTCAACTACCTACACAGTAGAATCTTGTAAATGCCTACCGCGAAACAACCACTTCTATGGCTAATACCACGCTGGATATTGAATTATATTCAACATACATGTATGCAAGATACCCCACAGACGTTAGTTTCGCAGATATTGTTCGCAGCAGAACCATGCTGAAATTATTCCAGTAGAGCAGTTTCGAAGTATTATCTCCCATCAGTGCAGGAAAGTTCTTACCTAAACAGCAATGGGACTCGACTAACTCCAACGCGTCTCGACTGCATATGAGGAAAATTCGTCTGAGAGAAATATTGTTAACTACTAACATCTCCACCCCGTGAAGGAACATACCATGTACCAATACTGTGTAGGTAGTTGGGAGAAATGATTATTTCGAGATCCTGTTTGAAAATATTCAATCACTTATATGTTTGTATCCCTTCTCGATACAGTGTTCAGACACGTTTTGATCTCTGTTAGAGCATTGGTACATGCAATGTTTCTTCTCCGCTTGGGGCTTTGCCCACGAGATTGAGCTGTTAATGATAAACAATCTTTCTTTTAGACAAAGATGTCATACATGCAGTAGAGCTGCATTGAAATCAATAAAGTCCCAGACACTTTGCGGTTTGGGTTTCCTGGACTGAAGAGAGGTGATACTTCGAAATTGGTATGTAGATGATCTACTCAGAGGGTTTGCTGTCCTTGTTCATCTTTCACTGCCAGAACAACTGTGCATGCTGTTTTTGGCGAGTGCATTGGCTTGGGATGTGGGGGTTGAGAAAACCGGCCATCGGATGCCTGCTTTCACGTAGCCCCGCTGAAGATACGGGGTTCTGCTATTCCCTAACTGAATGGCATCCCAACGATGGCTAAGGTCTGTGTATCTGTGCCAAGAGGATGAATGACACTGAGCCTATCAGCTGTTTCTACGGAACCTTCGAGATACCGGGCGTCCTCTCGTCGTAGCATCGCCTCGTCACAGTAATGCGGGGCTCTGCCGTGATTGACTTTCTTTGCCTAGCCACTCGTGGGACTTTTATGGAGTGAACTTGAAAATTATTTATGACGCAGAGTCTACAGAAGAGATGGCTGTCGAGCTTACGACTCCAACTGACCTCCCTGTGAATTTAGAACTCCCCAACTCCTGATCCAAGAACTGAACCTGAAAAGAAGATTCGGTGGTGCAGCCAGAAAACGAGCCAGGAGTCGTCTCTTCAAACCGCCTTGCACCAAATTTTTGTCGGCGTACGCAAAATCTTTCTCAAGTGGAGGAACAAACCCCCGTGAGCAGGTTAGCAAAAGTTCGCGCTCAACTGATTATTCTCCAAAACCAAAGGCGAAAAAGCCCTGCTAGATTAATCTAAGGCATCGTCGGGTGTAGCTGACGTGCAAAAACCCTCATATGGGAAGGTTGTCGCGAGTATCAAGGTGGAAATCTTGCACCTTGACTATCCGACTACCTCATTAATGATGAAACAGCAGAGCATACACTTTGTGTCTGCCCCGTTGGGGACCGAATCAGGTTTTTAGAGTTCGGCGGAGACGTACTCTTACCATCTGATCTGAAAGACCATTCACAATACAAACTAATTGGCTTCATTNTTGGGTTCAGAAGCCAAAAATTTCGGATATGCAGTTGGTTATTTCCTCATCCACTAGATGGAATGACATTTTGTTGTTCGCTACAACTTAGAAAGAGAAATGAAATATCCTGAAAGAATTCCGATTTTCAATTATGGAATATCATTGACTTTAGGTCGATGATGGCCACTATCTTGCACTGATGAGTGGCTAATGAGTCACTCATCAATGTGTTGTTTTGCATAGGCAGCAAATTTTCTGTGAACATTCCTGCACTGACGCCTGTCGGATATAATCCAACGCCCTTCGTGGTATTAGCCAGGGGAGTAGTTGTTTTCTGATAGGCGTCAGTCCATTCAACCTACTGTGTAGGTATATTCAAGACTGGCTTGAACGTTTAAAGTTCATTCCTTTAGAAAGGATACTACACCGAATCGACATTCCTAGACGTTTCCATGGCGTTCGACAGAGTTTGGCACGACGGACTATTTGCCAAAATGGGCAATTTTGGATACTCGAAACAAATGATAATACTGATCGAATCTTTTCTAGCTGACCAGCGATGCCGCTGCAGAGTAGGACAGGTACTCTGCACCATACGATTACTGGAAGCAGGGGCCCCACAAGGTGTACTCCTTTCGTCACACTTCATTTCGGTAAACACAGCAGACGTGCCCTAGCCTGAGAAGAATTTCAACTAGTTGTCACTGTACAACACAGCTTTACTGGCGAAATCAACTAGCCATGCGCAAGTTACCAGATACTTACAACAGCAAGCGAACAGATTAGAGAAATGGGCCAACCTTTGGAAAATCAGTATAAACCCTGACAAGAGTCAGGCGATACTGTTCACCCGGAGGATGGTACATCCGGAAGGAAACGTCATCTTCAACGGACAAACGAAGCAAAATACCTAGGAGTGACTCTCAACAGAAGACCAGGGTTGGTGAGAGCCGCCCGAAAAAACCTATATCCGATCATTGGTGGCAGAAGCAACATGGGACTCCACGTAAAACTGCTGCCAATCAAGATCGTACCACATTCAATCGTCCTGTATGCCTACACTTCCTGCGGCCAGTTCGCAGCGACCTACAGACGCAGTATCCAGACGTTTATGAACGCTTGCGTGCGAGCCGCCGTAAACTTTCCAAGATATATTCCAAATAGATTCATATACCGGGACCTTGACCTGAACATTCAGTATGTAGAAGCTTATATGAGAGAACACGCAGAAAACGTCTTCGAAGGAGTTCGATCACACACCAGTCCAGAGCTGCGCGATCTTTATAAAATGGGATTTGAGCCAGTGCTTCTTTGACATTTTGTATTGAATGTTCTCTCCAGTTTCAGTTTGTTTCATAAAATTCCATCTTGAACGTTTATATTCGAGAAATATCTCACGTACTTATTGCAAATTTTTTTGTTACAGTTATATGGTTCCACTTCCAAAAGCAACCGAAGAGGGATATCGAGTGATGGTGCTTGCTTTCAGTAGAGAGGATCTGAAAGATTTCGATATGGAGCTTTGTTTTTCTGTTCAATATAATGTGTTTGAACATAAATTGCAAGCCGATTATCAAGTGAGCGATATACTCATCTATGATTTGAAGAATGCAACTATGAGCATCCTCTCGAAACTGACACCTACTATTCTGAAAAAAGCTTCTATAACATTGGAGGTAGAGTTTGATGAAACTTTCATTTATAGTTTTTCGAAACTGATTAAAATTAATTGAATGTTAATTGAAAAATCGATTGTCTAGTAGTTATGTCTCATATATAATTTCTCTTCTGACATTTATATTACCTATGTATTTTCAGAAAACTTTCAACAAATATCTTGTATAATAAATAACTATTTTGTAAGCAACTGATGGACAAGTTGGATCACAATATCATCCAGTTAGAAGACGTTATGTTTTCTGACGAGTGTACTTTGTCTCTCAACGCTCATGCTATTCGGCAAAATTGCCGCTACTGTTCAACGAAAATTTCTTAGTGGATGAGAGAAGAACACGCAATATCCTCAATATTTGGGTTAATGTTTGGTCAGGGATTGTAGGAAACCATATCATTGGTCCCTTTTCATTGAGGGCAACGTGAATGGCGATAATTATTTGGCACTACTTCGAAATGATGTCATTGTGAGTTTAGCAAATTTATATTTTGATTCAGGAAACCCTCAAGTTCCAGTGAAAACGATATGCTTTCAGCAGGTTGAAGCACCACTACATTACCAAGTTAATGTTTGGACAAACATTACATCAATACAACATTTTCCAATCGGTGGATAAGAAGGCAAGGATCGATTAAATAGCCAGCAAGATCACCTGATCATTCATCATTAGATTTTTTTCCATGAGGATATGTGGAGAGCAATGTGTACAAAACAGAACCTTCAGATTTGAATGACCTAAAAAAACGAGTAAATCTTGCGATTAGGTCGGTCACGCCTGATATGTTGAACAATGTCAGAAGACAGATTTATTTGGGATTAGGATGTGCCAAGACGTTCGCGGTGAACATTTTGAACATCTACTTCGTTAACATCCATAGTTCTTTTTCGTAATCTACATTTCATTACGTTTTGCTTTCCATTTTAGTTTTTGACTGTCTTTCATCGAATTTAGGTAACCACATGATTTCAATTTATTTCAATTGTTGCAATGAACTTGAGAGCGATAACATTTTTGAATAGAGAATGAAGAGACCATTCAAACGATATATCACAAACCGAAGGAAGTCGAAGGAAGTTGAAGGTAGGGGTGGCATTTTTACGTTTAAAATGTCGAATTATGATTCACATTTGACATGTTTCAAGTTTTTTTTTCAAATATGTACAGTAACCAAAATAATGAATCTATTCCTTTTGGCTTTCACACACTGTATACTTCAATCGCAACAGTGTGGTTGACAGTAGACACCAAAGACACCAGAAACAGATAAATCCTCTGGTTTTCGAATTCAGGCCGTTTGATTTGAGAAAAGCAAAAGTCAGGGGTATTTAGGTGTCGAGGTCTCCAGTGATGAAAAAAATTGATATTGGTTTATGAATGCTGGGGTTAGGTTGTCCCTGCGTCTCTGATCATCTTACGCTAGTTGTACACACACCGATTTTGGACGGCCGACTTTGTACCGGTCGTCAAAATTCCAATAGTGAACCACATGTGGGAACGGGACCTGGCACACACGCCTACCGGTGATCGCCACCGGTAAAATACCGGTGAGTAGCCGTCCACTGCCAATGTATCGCCGGCAGTACCGGGAAGTAGTGGCGTACATGACTAAATACACTCTTGCATACTCACCGGTTTTTTACCGACCATTCCAGTGTCGAATGCTCGGTAAAATTGTAGTTACTACGCATTAACTTCGTTTTGGTAGTGCGTGCTAATTTCGACAACAAAGCAACTGATTGTTTGACCGATAAAAATCCGGTGAGTGTGCAAGCACCCACTACCAATAAAATATCGGCCGATTTTATACTGGCCGTCCAAAATCGGTGTGTATGCAACTAGCGTTACAGTATTTATGTTCTGGAACCAGAACACGCAGGTAGCTGCCTGCGTGGTCATGTTGGTTGCCTTCAATGAATGTCAGGTCTCCTTACGCCAGGTCCCGTTCCTACATGTGGTTCACTATTGGAATTTGGACGACCGGTACAAAGTCGGTCGTCCAAAATCGGTGTGTGTGCAACTAGCGTTACGCTAGTTTTATAAAATCGGCCGATATTTTATTGGTAGTGGAAACCACAAATGTGCCGTTGGCTCCTGTTGGTGACTTCGTACATATTCCAATAAGTGAAGTGTACATTCATCAACTATTATAAATTATCAATAGCGAAGAATACCTGTAAGAAACAAGGGCATCTAGACATGAAATGCCTGTGCTATGACCCAATGTCAACTGCTTTCTTCAAATAATTGTACAATTAATGTTTAATCAACGAGTTACAGAGTGAACAAACAAAAAGGAAGCGAGGATGACGACGAAAAAAAAGACAGTTTATCGAAACAGAACATCGAATTTTTCAGGATGACTCATTATAAATTTTTTCATGTCTTGCTTGTATTTATTAATTTTTTTTATAGATTTCAGTTCAACTGGAAGGGCATTGTATAATTTAGGTGCGAAATAGAAGAACGATCTTTGAGTAATTGTTTTTTTGAAAAATTGTGAATAGATATTTTGGTTAGATTTTGATCTGGTTATTCTACTGTTATGATTTTCAAAAGTGTTATTTTGAAAAAACATCTTTTTAAGGCACTGGTATTCGTAGATGTAATATATATAACGTGATCATTCCATCTCAAATGTTTGTCTATAATAACACCTAGATATTTTATATTGTGAATTTTTTGAATATTTGGACATTTACAATTCATATCATTACATTGTAGATTATGTAATTGCAGAACGAGTTCTGAAGGTTGATCAATGTAGAGTCCCATGTATCGTTAGATACATAAGTAATTGGTCTACTATTTACTACAGCTTCACACTAGCAAACTAAAGTTGTTAAATCTCCATAGTCAAGGGAAGCCCGACCCAACACTTTTCGGAGAAGAGTCTTTACAACACCAACTAAACGTTCCCAGAACTCACCCCACCATGCGGCTGTCGGAGGGTTGAAACGCCAAGTGATGCGCTGAGATAAACACTGTTCCGAAATTTTAGACCAGTCAAGTTTTCGAAAAGCATTTTTTAGACCAACGAAACATCTACCGTTGTCACTAGAAATTATCTTAGGCCGACCTCTGCGAGCAATGAAAGGTCTCAAAGCCAACATAAAAAGATTAGTTGACAATGAAGTAGTTAGTTCGAGGTGTACCGCACGATAAACGGCACAAGTGAATAGACAAATGTAAGCTTCGTCTCCGTAACTCAAAAACAAAGGTCCAGCAAAGTCGATACCTGTTATTTCAAACACATTGGCATCGCGAACTCGATCGATTGGTAATGGTGGGGAGTTACCAGTCAACTTTTTTGCATTGAATTTCCTACACGTGAAGCATTTAACAATTACAGATCGAACGACATGTCGTTCACCTAGTACCCAATACCGCTATCGGAGAATGCTCAACAATCCTTGAGTTCCTACATGACAAGACCGTACGTTCTCCTGAAAAATGATTTGATGAACTGTAGGATGTTTAGATCCTGGATCCCACATCAATCCCAATACTGGCACAGGTATTACATCTTCATTGTTGTAGTTACTGTCCTTTCTAGTGAACTCCCACCCTCTTAAGTCAAACTTACCCTCTGCCATAATCATAGTGGCTTCTTGCAAAAACATATTGAGTGTCAATTCATCAGAAACACTTGTAATGCAGTTGTCGACATAAAATCCTTTATTTGCCAGCTTCAATATTACTTCACGGGAATATCTCGTGTCGCCACTTTGCCACTTTCAGTCCTTCTTAACATTTCTTCAAGGTGATGTTCAATGGTTGCTCCTAAGAGAAAAGGGCTGCTATTAATGCCGAAAACAACTCTACAGTGGCGAAAGGTCAACTCATTTCCATCTTCATCAACCCATAAGAAGGGAATAAAATCTCGATCTATTTCATGAAGACTAATTTGCAAGAATGCCTTCCGGGTGTCTGAAATTACTCCAAACTTGTACTCTCTAAATTTAAGCAAAATTGACGGAATCAATTCGATGTAATTTTGACCTTTTTCCAAACAATCATTCAAAGAAGGCTTGTCTTTTTCATGAGCAGACGCATCAAACATAGGCCGGATTTTTGTTGTAAGGCTATTTTCTTTTATAACTGGTCTGTGAGGCAGATAATGAATTCCGCTTTTGTCATATTCAGATGGAATTATCTCAATTATTCCTTCCTTTAGCCACCCTTTAAAGACTTGATCATAAGATTGAACAAGGTTTTGATTCTGTAATTTTTGAAGAGTATTGTGTAGTCTCCTTTTGGCAAGGTGATAATTTTTTGACAGTGGTGGGTGAACATCAATCCAAGATAACCGGACCTCTTAACGACCTTCATTGCTAATTGTCACGGTGTTTAAAAAAATATCTTTGGCGACTGATACCAATTCCTCCCGTGTTCTGAGCTTGCTTGGTTCTTCAATACCCAATACATCAAGATCCCACAAAGAACTGATGATGGAATCCTTCACTAGAAACGACAAAGTTGACCTGATCAAAGAGTTGGCTATATTCAGATTGTTGTGAACCCAACCGAATAAAGTTTCATAGGCTACTAGACCATTGGATAATGAGCGACAATTTCCTGTGAAGATTTGACTGACTGAATCAGCACCAATCAAAATCTCAATAGGTCCAGCAGATCCAATGTCTGACAACTCGATATTGAGATCTCTGAGCTCTTGAATCCATGGTCCAGAACAGAGAGGCGAAACCTCACTGCATATTATTGGTTGGTTGACCACATAACATTCATGAAGTCGTTCATTTTGAGAGCCCCCAAATGGACAATGAATAAGTTTTTCCTTACCCACTGATTGGCATCCCAATTTCTCAGCAGTTGACTTAAGAATGTATGATCGTTGAGAACCACTATCGATCAGAGCCCTCACGTACTTTGACCCATTAGCATCAAATATGCTCACTCTATAGTTTGCAAAATTACATGGGTTCGTGAATTGTTGTAGGTGGCTAGAGATTTATCAATGTTAGCATCCACCTCTTGTTTCTTACTATGATCAAGAATATCAAGAGACTCCTTGTTACTAGGCAAATTATTACCAGCACATCATTACCAGATGCGATTTTTGATAGATAGCACACCCAAGTTGACCACGACATCTTTTTGAAGTGTGACCAGCTTTCAGGCAAATTCTGTTACTGATCAAAATACGTTTCTTTTGCTCCGAAGATATCTTCTGTGCTTTGAAACAGTGTTCACCAATGTGATTAGAACCCCCACAAAATGCACAATTTGAATTGAAACTAACCAAGTTTGCGGCGGTGGGTACCGGTGAACTCACATTTTTCTTAGCCGAAGAGTTCGAAACAGTTCTCGATAAATTAGCACTGGAGTTACCTTGATCGACTAAACCGAAACCCTCCGAAGCCAATGAAAAACGCTGCTCGTTTTCAACTTCGGTTTCCAGAAACTTCATGAAGTTTTTAAGACGAGAGGAAGAAGCATCGTAGAACACTTATCTGATATAATGCCTAAAGTATCTAACGCTCGAATCTGTGTCTCGATCTGGTCATATAAAATTACCAATTTAAGCTTAGATTCAGATGTAGTATTACACAAAACCAACTGAAGCAATTCTCTGACGTAGACCTCAATTTGAAGATCTTCTCTGCCAAAACGAGATAACATGGCTTCGATAATATGATGATAATTTTCTGCAATAGCTGGATAACTCTCTACTAGTTGCCTTGCTCTACTAAAGGGTACAGTTGCCTGAATCAAATAATCAATTTTATCGACTGCCTCGATATTTCTGGCTTCGTGGATCTTCTTGAATTGAGACCAGAATGGTAACCAGTTTCGAATGTCACCATCAAATTTCCTAAATTCTATTAAAGGTAATTTAAAACTCCTACCTGTCATGCTGACGTGAGAACATTCAGAATTTGCATCATCGATGTGTTCTACTTCATGGGTTACCTTTCTAAACATTTCTTCATACTGGAGTTTCAGGGCTCCAAACTTCCTTTTGTAAGAGTCACAATTTGTCATGTCCGCCAATAACTCATCCTCAGTAGCATCACTCTGCAGGAAGTAATGGTAAACTTTATCATCTACAACTTGTAGGTCCTCCATCTTTGCTTGAATTAAGTCGTAGCATATATGTATCTGCTGATTATCGCGTGGAGTTGCTGACATTAACTTTTCAAGATCAGATGTTGGTAACGTAAATGATCTACGTAAAACGGAACGATGCTTTTTATTACCTTCCATACTTTTACTTCGGAAAGAACAGCAAGTACTTGAAAGGTAATCTGAAGTCTCAATGACAATTTTCCTGTCACGGTCGCCAAAAAATGTAGAGTCCAGAAGAAAAAACTAACCGTTCAACTCCGGTTCTCTCAGTTCAATGAAAATGTCAAATGAGTATCTACTGTTCGTACAGCGATTACTGCAAACCCCAACAACAATACGATTTATCGGCAAACACTTTTTTACTTTTTATTGACGTTAGTACATTGGCAAAAATTGACAACTCTTCTGACAGACATAGTATTTTCAATACAAAAAAGTACTACACAGGGTGGTCCGGGACAAAACCCAAAACAGAATTCTCAACATTTTCGTAACAATCAAGAATAGTTGGAGAGAATATTATGCATTTTGTTTACGGTAGGTTAAGGCTCAGTAAATTATCATTCAACCACAGTCGCACCTTCTCCAAATCACTTTCTGCAAAACTTTTGACTTCATTCCAATTTTTACCGGTGAAGATCAAAGCGGTATCATCGGCATAGCAAATAAGGTGTCCCTTGAAGTCTCTGATTTTTGACAAACTATTCATATGAATAAGGAACAGTAATGGGTCTAATACTGTCCCTTGTGGTACTCCAGTCTCTACAATAAGTTCATTGCTTAAAACTTGACCTATTTTAACATTTTGAGTTCTATTTGTGGGATAGTTTTTAATAAGGTCTAAAGTTACTTCTTGTATTCCATACCTTTCTAATCTTGGCCAGGTCAAGAAAAATTGCCAAACATTTTGATGATATGTCCAATGCCCTGACTGTTTGTTCTAGAAGATCGTTGATTGCCTCCTCAGTGCTGGAATTTTTGATAAATAAACCCAAATTGCCTTTCTGTTATTACATTGTGTTTGTCAAAAAACGCTAGAAATCTATTCTTTAGTGCCATTTCAAAAATTTTTCCAAAGTTATTAATAACCGAGATCGGTCTGTAATTGTTTAAAGCATCATGGTTTCCTGTTTTATAAATAGGGGTGACCGTTGATTCTTTCCATTGTTGTGGAACTTTACCACTCAGAAAGGAAACATTTATGATGTGACAAAGAGGTTTTATAATGTGACTATGAATATTTTTTATCAATTTTGTATGGATACTGTCAGGTCCAGTAGAGCAATTATTTTTGAGTTCCGAAATCAAAGTTATGATTTCGTTTTCTGTTATGGGTTGTAGGAAAATAGAAGAATTAATGTATGTGTCATCTAGGAAATTATTGGATAGAGTAACTTTTTCTATATCGTTCGCCATTTTTTGCCTAGTTCAATAAAAAATTTATTGAAAGATTTAGCTTTTTCTTGATTATCCTCTATAGTTTGACCATTTGAATCTGTAACTTGAATGTTTTCGACCGTATTTTTACTTTTCGTTTCCGATATGTTATGGACTGTATCCCATATTTTCTTTAAATTCCCACCCGATTGCTTTATTTCGTTTCGATAAAAGTCATTTTTCTTTATTACAGGGTTCACTTCATTTCTGAAGTCTTTATTTACATTCTCTTTCACGTTCGGTTGTGTGCTTTTTTTTGTAAGTTTTCTTTTCAAAAGATCCCACACATATGTGTAGTTTTTGGCAAACAATTGACGTCCATGTCACTTGGATGCACCGCCTTGACGTTACCAATAGCCAAAACACGTGTTAGTGGTTTTGTACACCTTCTCTGAGTGATGTACTTGCAATTTCTTATTCCCTACTCTTCTCATTAGTGTGTCTCGATTCTCATGGAAACAATCCTTCATCTTTCGTAATCATTAGAGTAGAACTCTGTTGATATCAGAATCAGTAGATATTTCGGCGGCGAGTCTGAATCTTGTCTAGGGTGGATCTGAGTGATATACACTGCTCACTAGGGGTGATGGAGTCACCTAGTTTCGCGAAAAGTTGTATGTGTGGACAATATTGGCTCAAAATTTCAACATATTGGAAATCAGGACATCAATTTTACTACCAATACAGAGTTTTCCTGGAAATTTTTCAGTTCCAAAATGATCAAATTGTCTCACTTCTCATGGAAACACCCCATTGTATTCCGTGATTCTCGTAACTCAGTGAGAAAAAATAATAATATTTCCTCAATACCCAAGTAATATTCCATATTATTTTTAGTGACATCCCAATAAATATCTTCACATATAGTCGGTGGACATACTTGGAAACTGGCTATTAATCAAATCATCTAAAGGAACAATTTGTTCAGGCCAGTCTCAACTCCCTACACTGTAGGTTAATGGACTGACATCTATCAGAAAACAATTACTTCTCTGGCTAATAACACGAAGGGCGTTGGATTATATCCGAAAGGTGTTAGTGCAGGATTCTTCACTGAAATTATTTTTGCATATGCTGTTGGCAATACAACTGCCGCAATAGATTTTCAATTATTGGAACATACTTGCAGACCGGTTTCGGGCTGTGTGGCCACTCGTCAGTGCAAGGTAGTGTCTATCATCAACATAAAGTCGATGATTTCCGATAATTGAAAATCGAATTATTTCAGCGTATCATTCCTCGAATTGAGCTGAAGCGGACAACAGTTTATAATCCTGCACTGACACCTGTCAGATATAATACAATGTCCCTCGTGGTATTAGCCAGGGGAGTAGTTGTTTTCTGATAGGTGTCAGTCCATTAACCTACAGTGTAGGGAAACGAGACTGTCCTGAACAAATTGTTTCTTCAGATTGGTGTTTTCTAATGTGGGCGATAACGCCCCTTTGTGGGCGCTAGAGGCCTATAGGGGGGCAGTAAAGAACACAGAGAAGATTGGGGGGCGTTGAAGCGATTTAAGGGGGCGACGACTAATTTGAAATTTTTTTTGCTTTCAACACAAACTTTACCGCTCCTTTACGCTTAACGCGCGTTTCCTCGTGTAACGCCATCTAAGGTACTGGACAGTAACTATTCCCTGTCCGATAGTTGTCAAACTGTATAATAGATGGCGGTTAGCTTCAATGCGAAGTGAGAAGTTTCTAGTCTCCATTCTCGAAAGTACTAGGCCCGCCCGCTGCCTCATATGAAAGCGCGCGCCATTCACTTTATCATTTGATGATATTACGGAAACAAGTGAATTTAGTTAGCGACTAGCTAACAAGCTAGCAAGTTTTTAATAATCGATTCTTTACTTCGGCATTCTTGAAGACAAAATCATCTCGGAAGCAAAAAAGAAGGAATAGCAGTATAGCACGGAATATATGAAATATGGATTTATTGAAAATCTCACGAATCTATTTTCGCCTTAGTGCCTTCTTTGTCAAAAAACATTTTCGAATGAAGCGATGAAACCCTCAAGGCTTCAAGATCATTTGAATAAAATGTATTCAGATAAAAAAGACAAAAGTGTGACTTATTTTCAAGAACTGGAAAAGAAACACTCAGCCCAGCCAACTGTGTCAAAACTTTTTTCAGCGGCTTCTAAGCTAAACGACGACGGACTCCAAGCTTCCTACAGTTGCTTCCTTGCTTCCTTGCTAATTGCTCGAATAGGTAAACCTCACACTATTGAAGAGAATTTAATTTTACCGACTATAAAAGGAGTGATAACTGTTGTGCTCCATAAACCAGCGGCAGATATTATCCGAAAAATTCTTTTGAGCCTTAGTTCCGTGCAAAGACGGATTGATGAGATGGCTGAAGAGTCATTGTGCAATCATCTGAAGACTTCTAAATTCTCCATTCAGTTAGATGAGTCCACTTCACCAATCAATGAAGCATTATTGTTGTCATACGTGAGGTTTATTGAAAATGAGAAAATATATCAAGAACTAATATTTGCCAGAAATTCAGAGACGGATAGAAAAGGAGAAACCATATATAATACAATGGAAAAATTTGTGATGAGAAAGAAATTCCACTGAAGAATATCATATCAGCTGTTACGGATGGCGCTCCGTCTATGACAGGACGTCAATAAAGCTTCATAGCGTACTCAAAATTCAAAATTTCAGATGTACTCGCTGTACATTGCGTCATTCATAGAAACCATTTGAATATCAGCGCCTTTCTCAATCACTGCAATATATCATCAAAGCAGTCAATAAAATCCGAAACAGCTGTTTAAATGACAAATTATTCAATCAGCTTTGTGTTGCTAATGATGAAGATTTCAACCGATTGCTTTTTCACACAGAAAACGTTAGTTATCAAGAGGTAACTGTCTGACTCGATTCTACAATCTATTTGACTCTGGAATAAAGTTCTTGGAGAACGAAGATAAAGAATTGCACGACAACCTCATCACTTCAAAGAATGATATTTCGTACTTGACAGACCTGTATAAATCATTCAATGATGTCAATCTCCAACTTCATGGTGACGACTTGAATTTGATTGAAACAAAAAATGTAATTGCTGCTTTTGTAGCCAAATTGCTCTTATACAAGAATAATATCGGCAGACCTGAGTTTCGCAGTTTTCCTAATTTGTCAGCAGTATCCTTCAACAACGATGACTTGCCTGTTTAGTGCCAACATTTAAAGAACCTCCACAGTGATTTCGCAGAACGATTCTAGGACATTTTAAAATGGTACATACTAGACTTGGTGTTGGATCATTTTTCAAATGCCAACACAACAGGATCACCCCAGCTGGAAGAAGAACTCAGAACTGGTAACGAACGAGAAAATAAAATTGTAAAATGGATACCAAGAATTTTGGGTTCAGAAGCCAATGCCGCAATTGTACCCTGGATTATGGTCCATTGTTCAACAATTTTTGATAGCATTCTCATCATCGTATTTGTGTGAACGTGGATTCAGTGATGTGGCAACGTTGCTAAATAAAAAGAGAAATCGATTGCAGAATGTCGAACGCGGTGACTTACGGCTGTTTTTGAGTGAATTGGAGCCTGATATTAACAAACTTGCTGAAAATCATCAAAATCATCCTTCACATTAGGATAGTTTTGAAATTGAGATGTTTGTTCCAAAAACATGAATAATAAAAGTTTTTTACATTATCCTCATCAGAAATTCTTATTTTAACATGAAACACATAATTTAAATATTAAGAAAATGAATGCGATTGTGGTTCTTAAGATGAAGTAAAGTGGAAAAATTTGAGGGGCGCTAGAAAATAATCAATTTTCGAAGTGGGCGGCAGACAAAATGATTTCGAGAACAAAGATGATCCCAATAAATAATCATTCCTAGAGTTATCGATACCAAAGTCTCTTTATATCATTTTTGTATCCCAGTTTGTTAGTTATCATCAGGTTCATCGAATAAGAAAAGAAAAAAATATGTTTCTTATTTTCTAGGTGCACCTCCATCAAAGCTCACATACACTTTCTGACTATATCCCTACCAGAATTTTACCGAAGGATTATGGTGGAGAAGAACCAACCCTCAAAGAACTGAATGGTATCAAAATTTTATGTGAAAAACTGCTTTATCTGAATACTCTCTTCATAAATTCGAATTCCTTCATTGACTTGTTTTATGAGTTTGATGTTTTCTGGTGGGGGAAGGATATGTTTGTTTCCTATGAATAATTTTCCTCACCAGAAAACATCAAACTCATAAAACAAAGAAATCGTATGAACATCTGGAAAAACCTAAACATCCATAAATTCAAAAGCTATAATTCACTCATCGAATAACAAATACGAATCATAACACATCAAGACCTAACATTAAATATTCTGTACCTCAGAGGGATAGAACCCTATGTCATATTTTCCTAGCATTACAGGAGAGCAATGTTGAAAACTTTTTCGAATGAAAATGTTAATGCCACAACTATTAATTGGGATTTTGTATTATTATTTGATCAGAACATTCTAGGCAATGTTAATTTACATAAATTTTGTGTTTTTCTCCAAAATAATTATTTTTATCAGTTTTTCAACCCTGTTAATGAACACGGTGTTGTATCCCTCTGAGAAAGTCATTAAAATAAAAGACTTAGTGTGGAGTCGATAATGAAACACAATATTATTTGACCTCGAATGTTTTATTGAACGTTGAAATCAATCACTGTCACAAATAAAATAATAATGTTCCTCATTGGTAAAATGTCGCCAAAATGATTGCAGGTGAAAACCTTTCAGTCATCCTCCGGTGAATCTTCTTCTGGATACTCATTATTGGTAGGACTACTGTGCTTTAGGTTTTTGTAAAAATCGTGGCAACAGCTGAAACATATGGCAGTAAGGCCAACAGATCATTATACTTTTGTTGTGATATAGGTCTTGGAACTTGTGATACCAGCTGCAAATCTTTCGGCATCGTAGGGTGTCGCCTTCGAATCCTAACAAGGTCAACCTCTTGGTTTTCACCATCGAAATCATTTTTCAAAAACAGAGTTCCTAATGTTGTTTTGTTTTACTTGCAGTTGAACACAGTTTGACAGCAGAACTTGGTGTTTGTTTATGACTTTTTTCTATTTATAAATGGTGGATCTTGAGATAATTTGGTATCGCACAAAGGGTTGAAGTTTTTAAAATCTTCAAATCCATGTTATGGACGATATATTTTGTGGAGGTTTGTCTGACTAACTGCTGCCAGTCCCAAGCTTATGCAATTTGTAGTGAGAGGTGATGGCAAGCACTTTTGCAGATCGCCTGTTGATACTTTGAGGTAAGTGGTATTCTTTGACATGTTGTATCCTTGCTTTTAAAGTCATATCTTGATTTGGCTTCATTAGGATATGCAGTGTGATCTACCTCAACAGATTGTTTTTCATCTGTCACATATATCTATTTCTTCCACGAGAATATTGGTTCATTATTCCTACTAATTGATAGTAACAAACATAAATTAATACATCAAACTATGTAAACAGACCAGAAATGGCAAAAGTACACTTAGTTCACCAACAATCCAACAGATTGAACAGAGGTATACAATACTATGCCCAATAGTAACTCATATGCTGTAGGGGAATAAGATATCAAGTCCACATCGTTTTATATCCCTCTAAGTCAAAAGGGACTTGATGTTTTTTTAAAAGAGTGTTCTATCCCTCTAGAAAATATGGAAAAAGCTGATTTTAAGTCTGTAAAAATGTCATTATTGAAAGAAATGGACATAGTGTTCCATCTCTCCGAGGTACAGATTCACGAAACAATACACATTCCTAGAAACAATGAACCTAGAGAAACACCAACACAAAGAAAATTACCTGTTGTAACCCAAGTACAGGCAAATTTAATGAGACATCCGGATAAAAGGGAAGGACAAATACCTGCCCAAACCCTAATCAATGAAGCATCAACAAATTCACTAAGGCAATCTAACCGTATGAAAGTACAAACATATTAGGTTCGTTCCAACCTTGAGTCACCAACAGATTTAATTTCAACTAGTTGTCACTGTACAACACAGCTTTACTGGCGAAATCAACTAGCCATGCGCAAGTTACCAGATACTTACAACAGCAAGCGAACAGATTAGAGAAATGGGCCAACCTTTGGAAAATCAGTATAAACCCTGACAAGAGTCAGGCGATACCGTTCACCCGGAGGATGGTACATCCGGAAGGAAACGTCATCTTCAACGGACCAACGAAGCAAAATACCTTGGAGTCACTCTCAACAGAAGACCAGGGCTGGTGAGAGCCGCTCGAAAAAACCTATATCCGATCATAGGTGGCAGAAGCAACATGGGACTCCACGTAAAACTGCTGTCAATCAAGATCGTACCACATTCAATCGTCCTGTATGCCTACACTTCCTCGGCCAGTTCGCAGCGACCTACA
Organism: Leptinotarsa decemlineata; assembly: GCF_000500325.1. Lineage (NCBI taxonomy): Eukaryota > Metazoa > Arthropoda > Insecta > Coleoptera > Chrysomelidae > Leptinotarsa > Leptinotarsa decemlineata. The sequence goes on from NW_019291311.1 coordinate 82,292, forward strand.
GATGCAGTATCCAGACGTTTATGAACGCTTGCGTGCGAGCCGCCGTAAATTTTCCAAAATATATTCCAAATAGATTCATATACCGGGACCTTGACCTAAACATTCAGTATGTAGAAGCTTATATGAGAGAACACGCAGAAAACGTCTTCGAAGGAGTTCGATCACACACCAGTCCAGAGCTGCGCGATCTTTATAAAATGGGATTTGAGCCAGTGCTTCTTTGACATTTTGTATTGAATGTTCTCTCCAGTTTCAGTTTGTTTCATAAAATTCCATCTTGAACGTTTATATTCGAGAAATATCTCACGTACTTATTGCAAATTTTTTTGTTACAGTTATATGGTTCCACTTCCAAAAGCAACCGAAGAGGGATATCGAGTGATGGTGCTTGCTTTCAGTAGAGAGGATCTGAAAGATTTCGATATGGAGCTTTGTTTTTCTGTTCAATATAATGTGTTTGAACATAAATTGCAAGCCGATTATCAAGTGAGCGATATACTCATCTATGATTTGAAGAATGCAACTATGAGCATCCTCTCGAAACTGACACCTACTATTCTGAAAAAAGCTTCTATAACATTGGAGGTAGAGTTTGATGAAACTTTCATTTATAGTTTTTCGAAACTGATTAAAATTAATTGAATGTTAATTGAAAAATCGATTGTCTAGTAGTTATGTCTCATATATAATTTCTCTTCTGACATTTATATTACCTATGTATTTTCAGAAAACTTTCAACAACCGCGTCAAGCAGTTACATTTCATCAACCTGCCGCCATACTCTAAAAATATCATATCACTGATTATTTCTTGCCTGAACAAAAAAATTGCAAAAAGGGTACGTATATTTTAAATTGACTCACATCATTTCGGCACGGAAAATATTTGAGTTTTTCAACTTTTTTGGTATCGATATATTGCTTTCATTAGACTCGTGAGTCAGCTATGTTGATAACTGAAATTTGAAGAAATGAAAGTAATCAAATGAAAACCAAATAGACCTATTTCGAAAAACCTCATTTTTGGTTTCAATGGTTCGAACGGTTTGATCAATGAAAAGATGAAACTTCTCAATAATTTAAATGACAGTCTTAATTCACAGTCGAAGTGCCTCAGCAAACTCAATTCGAAGAATTTTCAGAAATCCTTGAATAATATTATGTTATTCTGCTAAGAGTTCTAATGACTATTATATGACTTGCTCTATCCGAAGTTTTCTTTCTTGAAGGGATACTTTCTGCTTGGATAATATTATCGTATTCAATATCCCGGGTGCTTGAGGTGATACCGGTGTTTTATCAATACCATGTGGTGATGAAACACTCATGGGACCAACCCATGGGTAACAAAATGTCACTTTTTATGAAATTACCTTTTTCTCCGGGAAAAAAGTGAGAAATTTTATTTTTCAATATCAAATCGTCGTTTTTCTCGTCACAGAAAAAAATTGTATGTTATACACGGAAAAATATTAGATTTCAGCTCTCATGCTGAAATCTAATACTTTTTTATCTTGTATAATAAATAACAATTTTGTGAGCAACTGATGGACAAGTTGGATAACAATATCATCCAGTAAGAAGACGTTATGTTTTCTGACGAGTGTACTTTGTCTCTCAACGCTCATGCTATTCGGCAAAATTGCCGCTACTGTTCAACGAAAAATCCTTAGTGGATAAGAGAAGAACACGCAATACCCTCAAAAGGTTAATGTTTGGGCAGGGATTGTAGGAAACCATATCATTGGTCCCTTTTCATTGAAGGCAACGTGAATGGCGATAATTATTTGGCTTTCCTTCGAAATGATGTCATTCCAAGTTTGGCAAATTTATATTTTGATTCAGGAAACCCTCAAGTTCCAGTGAAAACGATATGGTTTCAGCAGGTTGAGGCACCACTACATTACCAAGTTAATGTTTGGCAATACTTCGATACAACATTTCCCAATCGGTGGATAGGGAGGCAAGGATCGATTGAATGGCCAGCAAGATCACCTGATCATTCATCATTAGATTTTTTTCCATGAGGATATGTGGAGAGCAATGTGTACAAAACAGAACCTTCAGATTTGAATGACCTAAAAAAACGAGTGAATCTTGCGATTAGGTCGGTCACGCCTGATATGTTGAACGATGTCAGAAGACAGATTTACTTGGGATTAGGATGTGCCAAGACGTTCGCGGTGAACATTTTGAACATCTACTTCGTTAACATCTATAGTTCTTTTTCGTAATCTACATTTCATTACGTTTTGCTGTCCATTTTAGTTTTTGACTGTCTTTCATCGAATTTAGGTAACCACATGATTTCAATTTATTTCAATTGTTGCAATGAACTTGAGAGCGATAACATTTTTGAATAGAGAATGAAGAGACCATTCAAACGATATATCACAAACCTATACTTCCCATTCAATGAATTGGGGGTTGTACCTGTCATTCGAAGGAAGTTGAAGGTAGGGGTGGCATTTTTACGTTTAAAATGTCGAATTATGATTCACATTTGACATGTTTCAAGTTTTTATTTCAAATATGTACAGTAACCAAAATAATGAATCTATTCCTTTTGGCTTTCACACACTGTATACTTCAATCGCAACAGTGTGGTTGACAGTAGACACCAAAGACACCAGAAACAGATAAATCCTCTGCTTTTCGAATTCAGGCCGTTTGATTTGAGAAAAGCAAAAGTCAGGGGTATTTAGGTGTCGAGGTCTCCAGTGATGAAAAAAATTGATATTGGTTTATGAATGCTGGGGTTAGGTTGTCCCTGCG
>NW_019291312.1:0-34945 GCF_000500325.1 Leptinotarsa decemlineata
AAGGTGATCCTGGCAAGATTGCATCCTTTGATTCCACCCCATCTCTTTAGGGATTGAGCATGGGTGTAACATAATGGTGTAACAGGATAATGTTAGGCTTTGACTAAATCTTGGTGACACTCTAGTACTAGCCCTGAGGTTACACGTTGTCTGTTCAAGGCTATTAGGGCTTGTATGCTGTCAGTGAAGATTGTTATATTTTTGCCAGAAACTCCTTTCCTGGTTATTTCTTTTTTTGCAATTGGGATACCAGCCAGTTCTGTTTGGAACACGCTGGTATTGTTTTCCACTCCCCACTTGATCCTTAGACTTAGTGAACTGGAGTACATTCCACATCGAGAGCCTTCCTTGGTTTTTGAGCCGTCTGTATAAATCCGTATTGAATTTGTAGCATCTGACTCTGTGCTCTGTTTCATTTGTATTTTGTAGGGTTTACCAAACACAAACTTGGGTTCAATTGCATCACTTGTTGCCTGAAGCAGATGTTACGCAGTAAGCGCTTGCCGCCATAGACCTAGCCTCAATTGACCCATTCCTACTTCGAGGTTTACACCAGCCGTGCGCAATCCATGGCCATTAACGCAACCTCCAGAGGGGTCAGAGGGGTCGGACCCGTAATTAATTCCATTGAATTATTGCAGTGTAGATCCAGGTGACCACATGGGGTGGAAGACCCCATGCGCTTCCCACTGTCCTCCGACATTGCTCATAAGCCACATATGCTCTTTTTGCTCTGTAGGTGAGAGTTTGATGTTAGATTCCTGTCGAGGATAGTATCAAGGTATTTCACCTCTTCAGAGAAGTTTAGTTTGCTTTTGAAGATTTCGGGAGGTTTTAAGCCCGATAAACTTCTTTTTCTGCTGAAAAGGACCATCTTCTAGTGATTGATGAATTTATTATACTGTTAATATACCCTGCGTAGGAATTCAATATCCGATTCATTTCTAAAATAAAATTTCGTCATGGGTTGTCTTCATAATCTGATAATTGAAAACCATCAGAATCAAAGTGACGATCTAGATCATATTTGTTCGGATAAGTGTTCCTTATATCTTATTTTAATAGATCTTTTTGTATGTTCATAATATTTTGCATCGCAGTCCTTACATACAATTTCGTAAATTCCATACTTTTCCGAATTCTCGACTTTTGTCTTTTGAACTTCCCAAAAGGCTTTGTAGTGTATGACTTGTTTTAAAAACCACCTTCGTATCTAGTTCCTAGAAAATCTTTCCAAAGTTCTTCGTGTATTGGTGGTACGGAACTGAGATATATTTATCTTGGTTTTTGTCCTTTCTAAAAGTCGAAATTTCGTTCATTCTCAACCTAACAATACCCCTGGAGAAACCGTTAGTAGGTGATTTTTCCTGTATTTTACGTTTTTTTTTGTGAACCTCTCATGTGTTAGAGGAAAAGTCAAAAGACGATGCCCTAGAAAATTCAACCCAGCACGTTTGTGCCGTCCACAGTGATGTGAACTGTCAGAAATATACCTGCACGTGCTTGAACACTTAGCACACTTGAAATATGGATGACCTGAAAAATCACCAGTCGCCCATTATATTTTGCAACAAAACCATTCCATAGACTTCAGTTCATTAAGATTAGTTAGAGGAGTTAACAACAGGCATCTAGATGCTTATGAAAGTGTAGAAATGAGTAAACATAATAATATTACGAATAACGATGGTGGACCAATACCTTGGACCAATACCTTGTTAAAATAGTATTTTGATTATTAGATTTACCTGACTATTACATAAGGACACATTGTAAAATGAATTTAAGACTAGTGAAATTGATATTATATATAGCTTATAATATTTCAATCCTAGATTCACCTAACTATTACATAAGGAAACATTGTAAAATTATTTCAAGACTAGAAGATAAGGCAATATGTGAAATTAATTTTTTATAGCTTAGCATATTTCAATTATTTGATTTACTTGACTATTACATAAGGACGCATTGTAAAATTATTTTAAGACGAGTAGATAAGGCAAGATAAGGCAAATTAATTTGAGACACTCAATACGTAGATACCTAGAAAAGGTAGCTACCTGTATCTATGTATGGTATATCTGTATAACTGTATGGTATAAATAAGGATAGCTTTGTAAGTATGATTAGTTCAATTTTCCTCTTGAAGATTATCACTTGGTGATCGAAACATATGTCGAGGTGTTAAAATCACTGTTTAGTGTTGGGAAAAAAACTTAATATTCAAGTTTTTTTTGAATAACCTAAGAAATATTTCATAGAAAACATGCCTAGAAATCATGTAGCTTATGAAAAACGAAAAAGGTATAGAATGTCTGTGGACCGAATACAAATGCATTAATAGTTTGTGGAAAAGTTTCTAAACAGTTCACGGTTAATTTGTAAATGAAGGAGTGTAAACATAAATAAATAAACAAGTGAATGAATGAATATCCTGTATCACTTCTTTTCCTGAATTAGAGGTAGGTACATGGACTATTATACTGGATGTTCTCAAGAATAAGTGTACAAAAATAAGAGGGTAGGCTCTTCTGTAGTTCTCTATTTTCGACCGATTATTATATCTAACCCATGGAAATACTTTCGTTGAAATTATTATTAGATGCGTGATTGGTGTAATACCCGATAAATGATAACCTAATTCTAAAAATAGCTTTCACTTTTATTGATGATATCTATTTGAAGAATAATATTTTCAGGGTATTGAAAATAGTGACGGACGAAATTGTAGAGAATAGTTTAAGGATGGACGATGACCTAGGAGGACAACTCCTCGGGAGGATGTACAATGGATCACATGTGGCCTAAGTGCTGTGGACCTACACTCACCCTACCTAGTCGACAGATACAGATACCGAAAGAACTATGAGAAATATTTAGTGACATTTGTAATGTTAGAAATCTCATGCCACTCTTGACAAATATTGATATGTTTCATTCAATTTGAATACAATGATCATGTAATGTCTTGTAATGTAACGTAACGGTAATAATCCTAGTGATTGATGCGCTCATCTTGAAATAAAAAAAGATAGTTCAGTCATTATTGTACTGAGTAGTTCTGTATTATAGATTTTTCGAATATTACTGTTCAATTTGTTTTTTATGGAGGTAAGTAACACCCTTTCAATTCCACGTTTGAACATTCGTAAAGGAGGCCCTCACTTCACTTTTGCTTAAATTTCACACATAACATCACTTTGCACAATGGACAAATACAAAACATAAATAAGCTCCGCGATTACATGTGGCATCCGCGTAACTTCTTTGTGGACGGACGTTATCGGCGCATCTGTCCACAACCACGGCCACCACGAAAGCTGAATTGAGAGTAAATAGTTAAACAGTAAGCGCCCTTTCACACGGGAAGCTTCACGTCTCTCGTTCCCGAGAGAGAAGAAACCTCCTAGCGCCAATTGCAACGAGTCCGATGGAGCTTTCAAATGAGTGTGAGTCGCCACGTTTCGGGAGACGAAAACTCTCACGTCTTCTGCTCGAGCCGGGGAGCCACGTCTCTTCCTCAAAATGCAAAAGGATGAGTGACAGGCTTTCACAAGGGGATCTTCGTAGTTGACGCTTCACACTAGTCATCATGGCAGATTACGATATGGAGCTATAAATCGGTGCTGTGTGCAACCGACCCACTCTGTGGGATAAAAGCCTCGACATGTATACGGACCGAAATGAAGTCATAAAAAGTTGGGTGGAAGTCTGCAAACGTTGGTGTTTCTGTTATTGAAGTTTGTGTCGTCGGTATAGAAGATATTTGGCAACAGCTCGCGTACGATCCATTCTACGACTGAGCTCAAGGAGCCATTAACTGAAAAAGGCTTCCCGGTGTGATTGGGCGGTAGGTAGGAGTGATAAACGCTCCCGTATAGGAGCAAGAGACGGGAAGTTCCCCGCGTGTAAGAGTCCTAAGAGAGCTCTATTGTTAGTTACATCTAATCAATTACTTTTCCATTTTCTTCACTCGAAACTAAGGAATTTACCATTTTTGCCAAACTGACATGGAAACGATCTTCATCCTAAAGTTTCGCCAGCGCGAGTGGCTGGCTTCTTCAGAGGTTTATTCATCTTGATGGTTCACCGATGACTGATGACTGTATTGTTTCAGTGTTTCCTCCCCGTAGAGCGTCTGATAAATTGGTTAAGGCTTTCGCAGCCGAGATTTTCAGTATTGCGATTTTCATTCGGGTTTGAAGGCCGTCGTGGTTTGGAACTGTATCCTAACGTTTCGCTACCGTCATGGTTCACAGTCATCGGTAAACTATCAAGATGAGTAAACCCCTGACGAAGCCAGCCACCCGTGCTGGTGAAACGTACAGTTCCAAACCACGACGGCCTTCAAACCCGAATGAAGATCGCAACACTCAAAATCTCGGCCGCCAAAGCCTTAACCAATTTATCATGATATGGAAACCATTCCATTGAAAAATCACTGGAGATCTTGAATTAGGTGCGAATGAAAAACATAATGAATTTGTGTCAAAGAAGTTTCGTAATTTCGATAGCGCCCCCTACAAACTCAAAGAGATACTTTTTCGAATGACTTGGAGCGGTAATTTCAAATGTAACTCAATCTTGTGAAGAAAAAGCGATTCAGTTAATAACTTTTCAAATTATTCTACCAATTTTTTACATCAATAAAAAATGGAAAATCAGGGGACACGATTAGGACAACGTACGGATGTATCTGTTGGGATATTCACTGGAAAATCTCTATGGGATATCCCATGGACGTTACATTTGAGACTTGGTACCAACGGTACATCCAGGGGCACGAATGGGACCTATTTAGGACGTCTGTATGTTGTTAGGAAACATGAGAGATTTGTGAATTGATCAAACGGAATAGCTAGATTTACAATATCCTTTTATTTCAACTATGCGTCAAATAACACACTGAAATCAATATTCTTTGATGTGCTTTCATCTCAAATTATGGCTAATCGCACAGTACCTGGTATATTATTTCCAAATGATTTTTTTCCGTTATAACGGTTTGGTGTTGGAATAAAACTACAGTAAGATTCATTACTACACCAAAGGTTCGAAACAGTGCTTTACAAATCAATGTAAGTATGAAGTTTATATTTCTATCTCTAATCTGATAATTTAGCAGCCCTTCCATCAAATTAATGCGCAAATAATTCGTGTTCAACATCCATTTAGATTGAAATAACTTCGTTACTGACCCTGACCAACAGTCGACCCAGATTATAGCCACCATTTCGCGATTAGCTCCATGTTATCGGTGAAAATTTCCATGACAAGAGCGAGAAGTCTGGACATATAAGGGGAGAGTGAAAATTCAATCAATGAAAATATTCCAGGAATGACTGGGGTTTCGTGAGGTAAATTTCAAATGAAGTGTCGAACACTNTCAATCAATGAAAATATTCCAGGAATGACTGGGGTTTCGTGAGGTAAATTTCAAATGAAGTGTCGAACACTCTTATCAATTGATTATTTGTAAATTTTCCACACGAGTACAAATATTGATTATGTTTCAAGTATTTTGTGAACATACATTTGAAGAATTTCATTTGTCAACTAATCACATGCATCAGGTGATTATAGATTTATATGATTTTTATTATTCAATTGTTATTTCCTTGTTAGCATTTGAATAAAACCAATTCATTTTCAGGGCTCTGTGAAGAAATCAATTACATTATTGTTTCATCAGGATGTACAGATTAGATAACGGGTCAATAAGAAACATAAAAAACTTCTGCGGTAACCCACGTGTGAAAACTTTTATAAAGGGAGTCTTTGAAAAATCAACAGAAAAAATGATGACATCTGAGAGACATCTCAACGACTTCTTTATTTCTGGAGAGATATCTTAATGACGTCGTGAAGAGATAGTTTTTGTTACGAATTATGATGTTTTTGAGATATCTTTTAAAAAATCCTTGAGTTATTATCTATCATAAACATCTGTAATATATCTTTCAAATGCCTCTTAGACATAATATGTTTTGAAATCGTCCTAAAGATATATGTAACTGAGATTTTTTTTTCAAGAAATTTTACAGTAAAATGTTAATTTACTTAATAAGCCCGAAAAAAGTCCGAAGTCCGAAGAAGTCCGAAAAAACCTGTTTTTGGATGTGTTGGGTACCCTATTTTTTAGCAACCGTGTAGAATAACAAATCAATGGGACACATTTCTTTAAGTAATTTCTTTGTAGAACAAAATTTCGAACATTTCAATTCTTATCTGAATTGAATATTTAAATTCGAACAGAAAATAGGTACTAACAGAAACGTTGTGCTTCCCATTTATAATAATATTTATATGATAATTCAAGCAATTTGTTGAGTATATTTAAATACCTTCTGTTGATTTCATCTAATTTTGTTTGTTAGGTTAGGTTAGGCTAGGCTAGGTTCAAAGTGAGTGGGTCTATTCGACCCTCCACCGCAACCCGCAAGGGTTTATTGTGGCCCATATCTATTCACACACGACCAAATAAACCCAGCTTCTTAACGAAGCCGATTAGTTTGTATGGTGAGTGGTCTTTCGGGTCAGATGGTAAGAGTAGGTACAGCTCTGCCGAACTCTAAAAACCTGATTCGGTCCCCAGCGGGGGCAGACACAAAGTATGTGCTCTGCTTGTTTCATCATTTTCCAAACAGAGGCGACACATACTATCTTCCGACCGACAGTCCGAGTCTCTGCATGAGATGATTCAAATGACAGTGACCCGTAAGAAGGCCTGTTAGACATCCCTACTGTAGTCCAACAACTGTTTGGTATCAAGCTTCGAATAAGCGCCTTGAAGTGAGCCAACCCTGGGAGATTCTGCTAGAAGTCCATAAATCTTTTTGCCATCCTGGTGTCCAATCTTTGTTTGGCAAAGCCTAAAGCGATATCAATGGTAGGTTCTGGTCCCATTAAGCTGCTTGCAGCACTCTCCTTTGCAAGGGAGTCAGCATCCTCATTGTGTTTCAGGCCAGTATGGCCGGGAATCCAGATCAGAGACAATCTGTTAAGTCTTCCTATCGAGGATAGTCGTTTTTGGCAATTTGATACCAATTTAGACATTGCTTGGTAGGAGTCAAGAGCGTCCAACGCCGCTTGACTATCCGAGAATATTTTTATTGACTTGTGTATGAGGTTGGATTCTTCCATCTCTTCGCACACAATTCAATGGCATACATTTCCACTTGAAATACAGTCGCATAGGTTTCTAGGCAGGTTGATAACTCTGTTCTGGGTTTGCGACTGAAAACACCTGCACCAGAACCGGAAGGTGTTTTTGATGCATCTGTGAACCAACAACTATCTGTTCGTAATATTTCCTTCTCCTGGCAGTTCGTAGTTGCATCCATGCATTTTGAGAACAAATAATAAACGTTTACAAAGAATGTAAACTTTCATAGCCGGAAATAACTGTGTGAAATGTATTTTCCGGGTTTTTTGGTCGTGGTCCTGCAGACCGGAAAATGGCTTTCACACAATAAACGTTTTCTTACCTAGACTTCGATTTTTGAAGCAATAATTGTGATGTAGCAGCAGCTGCTCCAGCTGCTGCAGCAAATAAAAGTAGGATGAAACCCATCAGAAAAGGAGGGGAATATGATAAAAAAGGAAGGAAAAATAAATTACGGGCGATCTGAGTTCGGGAAGTGAAAGGGGGCGAGTTTAAAAGAGTAAAAAATGGTTGTAGGTAATGTTGTAGGTAGGTAATGAAAATATCTACAACTTTGGTATTGACAATTTTTTCACATAACCTCAAAATTCATGTGAAAAATTCAAATAGCCAAGTTTTTGTTTTTTTATCACGAATATTTCAAAATCATAAAAGAAAAAATATTGAGTATCTAAAATTAGAACAAAAAAGAAGTCCTACCGCAAAACTTTGGATGCAGTACTGGCAAATGATTTCATTGGTTGAAGATTTCATACGGGCCGAACGTACAGGTAATTGGAAATCACATTTGAAATGCGTTGAAAGTATGCTTTCCTGTTTTCATGCAAGTGGTCACTTTTTATACGCAAAATCTGCTCATCTTCATCTCCAAGATATGTGTGAGCTTAAAGACACAATAAATGATGATTATGAATTTACGAGATTCACCAAGGATTCTTTACAATTGATATTTCCTGAGATTTTTTATGACATGAATGTAATAGAATGAAATTGCAGCAATCACATTTTTCGATGAAATTGTACATTATGATAAAAAAAAATCGAATTCCAGTTTTTTCGACTTTTTGCATTTTCTGAGAACATTTACTAAAGTAATGTATATTTTTTCACACCATCAGGAGTCAAAATAAGTGTGAAAATAAATATTTATACCTACAACTTTGCCATTGAACTTGTCGTTTTTCCGTAAATCGAGATGAACCATTTCTTACCCTTAAAAACTCACCCCCTCTCACTTCCCGAACTAGGATCGCCCTTAATTCATTTTTCCTTTCATTTTTATCATATTCCCCTCCTTTTATAATCAGTTTCATCCTACAGTTATTCTTTGTGGTTTCCAAAATATTCGACTCTGATCTAAACTCACAATGGCTGCTGCTTTCCATAGTTTATTGCGAAAAAAAAACAAAAATAGTTTTTACCCATTTTTTTTTTCGTTTATTTCTGATGCTGTTTCCAACGTAATTTCATTTGATTACTGTTTATTTCATTCATTCTCATGTATTATCTGATAAAAATTGAAGTTACTTATAACTAACTCTCTACGCTCAGCAAGATGAAGTTAATGCATTACCCTGTATATTGAATTATCATTTGAAAAACAGTAAATCAAAATTCAAAATTGACCTGTTTGGGAAATTCCCAATAATATCGTAAACTCAACTAATAACTAATTTATACGTTACTTCATGGTAGTTCGGTATTTCCATAATTTTTTAACCAATTTGTGATGACACTCCGAAAACTCACTAAAGAATTTAGCGAGAGTGAAAACGACAAAAATGCCAGAAATATTTTATGTCAACAGACATAACAGAAATCAAATAACACTTCGAGCGAAGAATCTGGAAATGGAAAGCGTTCGTGCAAGTTTTCCATGACATAAAGTAGGTGTCTGGTATATGAAAGTGGAGAGAACGTCTCACGCGAACGTTCAAACAGCTTTTAATGTACTTTTACTTTATAGATTAGAGTAATATTGTGCACTACACAAGAGTGAATCGCTAATGAAGTCTGCAGTAGTGTTTCGTTTCGAACATTCGTACTTTTGGGACGGTCCAACATGAATTTTCACAGGTAGCGTCTCTTTGGAATGTTCCATTTTGTGACTGGAATGCGCTTCTTAGTAACACTCTACCAAGGTCATTTTTATAAAATTCGCCTGCATGTATAGGTATGATGACAAGAAGCAAGTGACTGTATTTGTTTGGATATGAATTTCATTAGTTCGGATTTCCATTGTCTGATATTACATAAAATGATTTGAAATTCCTGAAAGAACTAATAGAAGAAGAATTAAAAAAAGCTGGAAATAACAATTAGACCAAGCAAAAAAAACCCTGAAATGAAATAACAGTAAAATAAAAGAGGAATCATCAAGACTCTATTAAACCATGCTTTCGGGTTCTGTAATACTAAGGAAGGTCTCGAGAAGAAACTGAACATCATTGAAGATGACCTTCAACGGAATTGCTACTCCAAAGCGATGGTGGAACAGACTGTGGCTAAAAAACAGCAGAAGCCTCGCAAGGAAGAGAAGCCGCCACAACCAGTGCTTACACTTCTCTACATCAGGGGATTATCGGAAAGGATAAGAAGAATTGGGTCCAAGTACAATATCAGAACCTGCTTCAGAACTGGAAACACTATCCGTAGCAGCCTCACGAAAATCAGGCCACCAAACGCGGACTGTAATTCCAAGAATTGCATTTATCGGATACCCTGTGATTGAAACTAAAAGGCCATTGAGCATTTCAGAGCACAAGAAACACACACAGCGAGGGACAACCAACAAATCAGGAATAGCAGAGCATGTTTGGACCCATCAACATAACATCGAATTTTGGCTCCTGGCTGTGCGTGTTTTTGTGCTCGACAATACGAACTTTCAATGGCCTCTTAGTTACACCGATGTATGATTCTCCGCACTCGCAGTGTATCCGGTAAATGCAATTCTTGGAATCGCAGTCCGCGTTTGGTAGCCTAGTTTTCGTGAGGCTGCTACGGATAGTGTTCCCAGATTTGGAGTAGGTTCTGATGTTATACTTTGATCCAATTCTTCTTATCCTTTCTGACAATCCTCTGATGTAGGAAAGTACAAGTACTGGTTGTGGTGGCTTCTCTTCCTTGTGAGGCTCTTGCTGTCTTCCAGCCAAAGTCTGTTCCACCAATACTTTGGAGTAACCATTCCGTTGAAGGTCATTTTTGATGATGTCTTATTCATTTACGAGACCTTCCCTTGTATTACAGAATCCGAAAGAACGGTCTAGTAGAGTCTTGATGATTCCTCTCTTAGTCGATTGATGGTGGTTGGATTCCTGGTTTAGATACTGTCCCATGTGAGTGGGTATTTGATATACAGATGTTTCCCATTTAGTGTCGGTCCTCTTCACCAATACGTCTAAGAATGGCAATTCGTTGCGGACTTTCCTCTCCATTGTGAAAGTGATAGAAGGACTTACGTTGTTGATGTGCTTCAGGAAAGTGTCTAGTTCTGCATTCCCATGGTTCCTTATTATGAAGGTGTCGTCTACGCATCTCAACCAGACTCGGGACTTCTTGTGGGCTTCTTCAAGGGCCAGAGTTTCAAACCACTCCATATATATTTCGGCTATAACCGGTGAAAGTGGCGATCCCATTGGCAATCCCTCATCTTGCGTATAGAAGGATGAACCTACATATGGAATATCATGATTAACAACCATAGTAGATTTTCACCGGAAGAATACATTTTTAAAACACTTTTAACAAAGCTGAAGTACACAAACAACAAGGTGGGCATCTTTAGGGTATCGATATTGATAATAATATTCACTCAAATTCTACTGTTTGTGCTAATTACTGGGGAAAAATTGGCTGACTGGAAGTTTGCAGTTTATCTTCAATTGAAGACCAACGGAAGGCACTTTGAATCGAAGAAAACTTGCAGACAGCGAAAAAATATTCATTTCATCTTGAGCCTTATGATGCACTGTTTGGAACCTTTGGTGTAGTAATTAATATTACTGGAGTTTTTTCCCAACACCGAATCGTTATTTTTAACACCACAATTTTCCATTTTCCATTTCTGAACATTNATTTTAATAGATCTTTTTGTATGTTCATAATATTTTGCATCGCAGTCCTTACATACAATTTCGTAAATTCCATACTTTTCCGAATTCTCGACTTTTGTCTTTTGAACTTCCCAAAAGGCTTTGTAGTGTATGACTTGTTTTAAAAACCACCTTCGTATCTAGTTCCTAGAAAATCTTTCCAAAGTTCTTCGTGTATTGGTGGTACGGAACTGAGATATATTTATCTTGGTTTTTGTCCTTTCTAAAAGTCGAAATTTCGTTCATTCTCAACCTAACAATACCCCTGGAGAAACCGTTAGTAGGTGATTTTTCCTGTATTTTACGTTTTTTTTTGTGAACCTCTCATGTGTTAGAGGAAAAGTCAAAAGACGATGCACTAGAAAATTCAACCCAGCACGTTTGTGCCGTCCACAGTGCTTGAACACTTAGCACACTTGAAATATGGATGACCTGAAAAATCACCAGTCGTCCATTATATTTTGCAACAAAACCATTCCATAGACTTCAGTTCATTAAGATTAGTTAGGCGAGTTAACAACAGGCATCTAGATGCTTATGAAAGTGTAGAAATAAGTAAACATAATAATATTACGAATAACGATGGTGGACCAATACCTAATAGTATACTATATAGCTTGTTAAAATAGTATTTTGATTATTAGATTTACCTGACTATTACATAAGGACACATTGTAAAATGAATTTAAGACTAGTAGATAGGGAAATATAGTGAAATTGATATTATATATAGCTTATAATATTTCAATCCTAGATTCACCTAACTATTACATAAGAAAACATTGTAAAATTATTTCAAGACTAGAAGATAAGGCAATATGTGAAATTAATTTTTATAGCTTAGCATATTTCAATTATTTGATTTACTTGACTATTACTTAAGGACGCATTGTAAAATTATTTTAAGACTAGTAGATAAGGCAAATTAATTTGAGACACTCAATACGTAGATACCTAGAAAAGATAGCTACATGTATCTATGTATGATATATCTGTATAACTGTATGGTATAAATAAGGATAGCTTTGTAAGTATGATTAGTTCAATCTTCCTCTTGAAGATTATCACTTGGTGATCGAAACATATGTCGAGGTGTTAAAATAACTGTTTAGTGTTGGGAAAAAAACTTAATATTCAAGTTTTTTTTGAATAACCTAAGAAATATTTCATAGAAAACATTCCGAGAAATCATGTAGCTCATGAAAAACGAAAAAGGTATAGAGTGTCTGTGGACCGAATACAAATGCATTATTAGTTTGTGGAAAAGTTTTTAAACAGTTCACGGTTAATTTGTAAATGAAGGAGTGTAAACATAAATAAATAAACAAGTGAATGAATGAATATCCTGTATCACTTCTTTTCCTGAATAATTCTGAACTAATTCTCGATGAATGATGACATGAAAGTCTTCTCTGACTTATAAACTTGCATGCTTGATAAAAACTACCCCTGCGGTTGAATGCACTTTCGAAATAATGATTCAATATTGTCATGGCAACTTTGTCGCTTGTCTTCTCCAAAAGTTTCTATAAACAGTTGTAACTGACTATGTCTGTGAAAGAGAAATATATTTTGTGTTTAAACGCGGGCTACTGAGAAAAACAAATTCACAACAACAAAGTGAAAACGTGTGTGTGATTCAAGAACATTTGAGAATATCATTTAGCAGGTATAATAATCACATTATCAATTATTATTAATTAATAATTCATTAGTGAACAAGAGGTTACTAGTTTGGAGACTAGAAATAGGAAACACAAAAATTCTGAAAGCGTTTACCTCTTATATACAGGGTCCTTCATAAAGCGCTTTCTATCTTTAAATTTGAACGAAACAAATTCTGTGTGAGATATAATCGAAATATTTCATTCGTTTGAATGACCAAATGATGCCATTATGTGTGAAATATAACATCGTTCAAATATCTACCACAACTTTTCTGGGTGGACCGCATCCGAAAAATCCACTTTTTCATGACGATGGCGCGTTGGCATAGGTTATGTTGGCTTTGAGAAATGCTGTGGTTTGTGGTTTATTCGCATACACTTGTGGCTTGAAAAAATACCACAATAAAAAGTCTAACGGAGTCAAATCGCACGATCTCGGTGGCCAGTTCACATCATCTCCATGTAAGATGACCATGCCCTCAAAACGCTCGTGCAGAATTCAAATGTGGCATGAGCTGTATGGCACGTAGCGCCATCCTGTTGAACACACATGTCGTTGGTGTCCAGATCATTCAATTCCGGCCAAAATAATTTGGTAATCACCACCCTATAGTTGGGTTAGGTCCGAAGTGACTGGGTTTATTCGACCCTTCACCGCAACCCGTAAGGGTTTATTGTGGCTCACACCTATTCACACTCGACTAAATAAACCCAGCTTCTTGACGAAGCCGATTAGTTTATTTGGTGAGTGGTCTCTCACGTCAGATGGTGAAAAACGGATATGCTGAATTCTAAAAACCTGATTTGGTCCCCAGCGGGGCAGGCACAAAGTATGTGCTCTGCTGTTTCATCATTTTCCAAACAGAGGCAACACACACTGTCTTCCAACAGTCCGAGTCTCTGCGTATGATGATTCAAAAGACAGTGACCTGTAAGAAGGCCTCTTAGACATCGTAATTCATCCCTACTGTAGTCCAATAACTGTTTGGTATCAAGCTTCGAAAAGTGAATAAAAGCCTTCTTGCCATCCAGGTGTTCAATCTTTGTTTGAAAAAGCCTAAAGCGATGAAAGCAATGACAGGTTTTGGTCCGACTAAGCTGTTGCAGTACCCTCATTCACAAGGGAGACAGAGCTTCATTGCCTTTCAGGCCAGTATGGCCAGGCATCAAGACCAGAGACAATCTGTAAAGTCTTCCTATCGAGGAGAGTCGTTTTTGGCATATTGCTACCAATTTAGACGTTGCTCGATACTTGCCAAGAACTTCCAACGCCGCTTGACTGTCCGAGAATATTTTTATTGACTTGTGTATGAGGTTGGATTCTTCCAATCTCTCCACATACAATTCAATATCGTAAATTTCCGCTTGAAATACAGTCGCATACGTTCCTAGGCAGGTTAATATCTTTGTTCTGGGTCTGCGACTAAAAACACCTGCACTAGAACCGGAAGGTGTTTTTGATCCAACTGTGAACCAACAACTATCTGCTTTTAAATATTTCCATTTCCTGGAGGATCCAGTTCTCTCTACTCGAAAACAGTACTTTATAAGGCAGTTCGTACTTAACAGTTGGAGGAATAAAGTCAGAGGTCATTTACAGAATGCTGTGACTTCCAGTGTCAACCAACATTCTGTTGCACTTCGCATTAAATTGATTTGTGCGATTGCACAAGTCTATATGCAGTCCATCTAGCTTCTCTCTCCAGAAAAATTGTGGAGAGGAGGGACCACCAACCTATTGTGCTCGCCGTTAACAGTGATGGCCTGGCAACATCGTTCTGGAAGAAATATGAGTGATAACGCCACCAGCCCAAAATTCACCCCAAACAGTGACTTTTTCAGGATGCATTAGACACTCTTGGATCTTATGTGGATTGATATCATTTGTTTATTCACGTACCCATTCAAACAGAAATGGGCCTCATAGCTGAAGATGGTTTGTCGATGAAAATTTGTGGACTCAAATCCTCCACATCGCAGATAATCTCAGCTCAATATAATTGTTATTTTTCAGCTGTGAGTGTAAGCCCACAGCACTTAGGCCTCATGTGACCCATTGTACATTCTCCCGAGGAGTTGTCCTCCTAGGTCATCGTACATCCTGTCCTTTCCAGGCAGGTGGACAGGTCACTGGGAAACATCTCCTTTATATCGGCAGGTGTAGGGCCTCATAGCTGAAGATGGTTTGTCGATGAAAATTTATGGACTCAAATCCTCCACATCGCAGATAATCTCAGCCCTTCGCCATCGGTTCACTTAGTTACGATAGGGGAGTCAAAATCTCTCCCTAAGGATATCCCTTCACTACCTGTGCCACTACTATATCTCCCATGATGGTTATGTATTGTAGTCCTCTTCTAAGCATGCAGTCCAATCACCTGAAGCGTTTGTCGTCGATTCTTCGTCTCTTCAACGCCTGGATGATTATTAGAACAATCAATTTCAAACTGTCTTTTTTCTATAGGAGGTGGTCGAAAGATTCAGATCATTGTAAAGACTCAATAAATTTAGGGCAAGAGGAATTCTCATCCCCTGATTTATGAATGGGTTTGATGAAGCTACTTTTCCAAAATTCTGAAAATATAGTCATAGCGAGAGATGAGATACATAATATGACAAGACAAGAACTTGAGGCACAGTCACACATTTCCTAAATATAACTGAAGGATCAGGTTCTCAGCTGAAACTAGTGTTGTATAGAGTTAAATTTTCCAAATATTTCACAAACCTCATTAATTGGGAAACAAATTTACAGTAAGAATCATGAACCCTGATCTTATAATTCTTGTTTTTCAATCAAAAAACAAGCACTACACAAAAATCCTCTAGGTGCTCTAAGAGTGGTGCTTGTGTGAAAGTAGCGATTCACGTTGGACTTGAACAGCTGAAGACTGAATTCATTTGGAAAAACTTTTTCAGAAAGTTCATTTCGCATGAGAGAGTTCTTAAATAGTGAAGTTCGAAATGTACTGGGTTGTACCGCTTTTGGTGGAATCGATTGTGTCAAGTCACTTGAACACCTTCCGTGATAGTATCTATGAAAGAGATACACATATCCCAGCTTTCTTCGATGTTCCAGACCATCAAGCAGGTTGTAAGTGATTTTCGTGTCTCCAATATTGAACACCTTCCGTGATAGTATCTATGAAAGAGGTACACATATCCCAGCTTTCTTCGATGTTCCAGACCATCAAAGTTGTAAGTGATTTTCGTGTCTCCAATCAGGCGGATGGATCTTGCCTGGATGAAACCCAGCACCTTCAGAAGCTCCATACAATACTACAATACTCCAAAGTAGGTCTGATCTAAGCGTTATCAAGCATTAAAAGTTGCTGAGGTGTGTACAGCTTTCTGGTTCGAAACAGTGTTCCAAGCTTATGAGAAGCAGCCCTTGCAATTCCAGCGACATGATTGTGCCAAGACATATTGGTGTCCATTTTAAACCCCAACAAACTCATCGAAGCAGAAAGCAGAATTTTATGTCCTGAAATTATTTTATCCGGTACATAGCTCTTATTTTTTTGGGGAATATCGATACCTGAGTTTTAGTCGCATCGAATTGAACCTGGTTACTTCCACCTCAATTCGAAATCACCTTCAGATCCTCATTGAGATATGTAACCTCCTGCTGCCGGTGAAGATGTGCATCCGCCGCCGATGTATTAAAATCCAAATTGAATGCCGAGACAAGGGTGCGGTCGCCTGTTGATTCAAGAATATAATTCGAATATCATAGGAACCGTTCAATTTCTCTCTAGAATGATTATTCGTCGTCGTAATCACATTTGGTAAACTTTTTGGCTATTCTAACGGTCTAACATCTATTCCGTTGATCCACGGGCGGTCTGTACCCGACAAGTTGGTAACAATAATTTATTCCGAACCTTTATCATCCTGATATGAAATCCTTCCTGAATGTCTTTTTTTTTTCAAGGAATCTTCGCTTTACGACTTGGATCGTACAGGGAAAACTCCGCTCCACTACTGCTGCACTAGCGACAACATTTGCGCCGCCCACGCCGCGGATCTTTTAGTCATGGCTGCCCCCGACTTGCTAGATGGAAAAGATGAAGACGGATTCACTCCTCTTCATCTTGCTGTCATCGCTGGAAATATACAGCTTGTGACTTTTCTACTGGCGAATAGCGCAGATGTGAACGCAGTTGATAACGAGAAACATACCGTGGTTCATTGGGCCACTGGTAAGTATTGATAATAATAATGATGATATTTGTTTGAAAGTAGTTGACAATGTTTCATGGTGAATTTTACTAGTTTGCACTGTTATTATCTAATATGATGTACTATGATTTGAAATCGAGTGTCACCATGATTTAGCTAAAGTCTCGGTAGATAATAACATTATCCTGAGGTGGGTTAAAGGGCACGACAGAGGTAAAGGTAAGTGGATTGCCGACTCTTTGCCAAGGAAGCGGCTGATCAACTAAGGAAACACCTCCATAATATGGGGCTAGTGGACACACCTCTATGCAGGAAGTGTAAACAGGAAAATGAAACTATCAGGTATGTCCTATGCGAGAGCCCGAAGTTATCGTCAATAAGAGAGTGTGTGTTCGACGAGTCTTGGCCTACACCTGCCGATATAAAGGAGATATCTCTCAGTGACCTATCCATCTGCTTGGAAAGGACAGGATGGATGATGACCTAGGAGGACAACTCCTCAGGAGGATGTGGCCTTACACTCACCTTCCCTACTCTACAGATACAGATTATTTGAAATCTCTGAAAGAACATTTGAGATTGAAAATTAGGACAGCTGAAAAATTACAATTATATTGAGAAATGAACCGTGAAATGGAACTACAATGAAATAAAAATGAGAAAGTAAAAAAAATGAAAACTGAACAATCAAAAATGAAATGAAAATTAAAATGATTTTGAACCAAGTTACTTCAGGGCGTTTCGATTGTTAGTATCCACAATGGTCTTCAGGTGATGACTGGACTACTCCTCCGAGAGATTACTATTTATAAGTCATTCGAACGCTTTCATCTATCCCCTCTTCTCTCTCCCGCTTCACAGATTTAGTGGGAGTTGTCCATTTTTCGCTTGATTAAAGGTTTCCACATGTTGCGTATCTCTACGCTAGCTTGGCTGAATCGTTGTTGGACAACATATATACTTGCAGCTCATTTGAATAGTCGTGATGAAAACTCTTCAGAAAGATATATAGAGCATACACGGAATTTTCTTTCAGGTACAATTTGGAAGTAAAAACCCCTTCAAAACAAATACTTTCACATGGACATCGAATTACACGAACGAAACAAGTCCTTCATAACAACTACTTCCATATGAACATCAAATTATACGAAAATCAATTTTTCCAAACATTCAGCTTGTGATTAATAATAATAACCTTCGATAGAATTTACCCAAATGAAAATACCTATGTTCAGAACTATCTATCGGTTTCATTTCTGAAAAAGGTAAGTTCCTGTCTACCTGAAGACAACACCGAACACAAACGTAACCTCAATCTCCAAAGTGATTCATTATTTGATAATAAAATCAATGTAGCTGCAAAGTTCTTCATCAAGCGTGTCGCGTCAGTTTGTGAGGTCGCTTGAATTTATTTTTTCGTGCGGGAGTTTTTATTTCGTGATATTTCTCAAGACAGATTATGGTGTGAAGGGCAATAACAGTGTCCATGAAATGGTTAAAATAGGTAACTAACATATTTAATTTCATCGCGATCAATATCATATTCGTTTGAATGACTTTTCAATTATCACATTATAGGTATATGACCATTTTATGAATATTGAAATGGAAGAGGCAGTTTTTTTTCTTTTTATGTATTTTCATAGGAAGAAAATGTGGAAATATCCGAAGGGAGGGAGAAATCAGATAAGTTTGAAATGAACTTTTTACAAACATCTGTATATCGTGCATACATTTTTTTATTCATTTTATCGAGGGCATCAAAAATTATCTGAACTTTATTGATATATCCAGTGATTTTGGAAATATGACAAAATGTTTTGGATGATTGAAATTTTATTGTAGAAAACTAATATCTGGACTTGGAAAAAATATGTAACCAATTGAAATTCAACTTTCGACTTCTAGAGGTTTTGACTTTCGTCTCGAAATATCAACTTTTTCCACGACATCTTAGAAAAATTAGATCGATAGAAAAAACGAGATAAAATAAAAAATATAATATTGCTTTTCATTCAGATTTGCAACATTTACTACAATTGAGATATAATTCATGGACTGTTTAACATAATGATTTCTTATCATCCGATATGGTCTAGTGGCTAGGATACCTGGCTTTCACCCAGGAGGCTCGGGTTCGATTCCCGGTATCGGAATATTTTTATTTTTTTTTTATTCAAGAAACAATTACTATTTGAATTAGATATTTCTTGACTATTGATTCCCTTTTGATGTTTCTGTTATTGTATAAAAAATAAGTCAATGATGTTTATTTGAATTTGGCCAAAGATTACTAAAACCAGCTGTCACCTCCTACGAACGACAGCCCTCAAAAGTCGAAACCTGTACGAGCTAAGGATTAACGAGGTCTTACCTTTCAACGAACGATCCCTGAAACTTGACTTGATTATACCCGATTTTTCACTCTTTCAGTTAGCAAACACTGAACAGGGTGTTTCACAGGGCTCAATTATTGGTCCCTTACTGTTTCTCATATTCGCGATTGACTGTTTCAATTCATGAATAATCCCATGGAAATATATGTGGTTGCTTTTGCAGACGATACCAACTTCCTCATCAAGAAGAACAATGCAATAGCACTTACAAAAAAATCAGAGAATGTCTACGAACAGGTAGTAACGTGGGCAAAAAAATCATTCATCACTGCATCACTGATGCAATTTTCACTGAATTCTGCTCATGACAATTTCAACATTTATGAGAACGAGGAGTTGCATGTTGAATCTTACTGAACAACAGAGATGCTAGGTCTTACACTAGACTACAAGCTCACCTGGATCCCTCACATTGAAACTCTGCGACAAACTCCGCTGAAATTGCTATGCACTGAGGTTTATGTCGAATATTTTCAGTAAACAGGTTTTGTTGAATCTGTTATATGGAAAAATACACCGTCATGTACGATATGGAATACTGAACTAGGGCACTGAATAATCTACAGTGAGGGTTTTTACACTACAGAATCATGCCACCAGAACTATCGCTCACATAGGACGGAGGCAATCTTGAAGAAACCTTCTCAAAGAATTCAAAATACTCACTGTGGCGGGTATTTATATTTATGAATAATGCATATACATGTTTAAGATGGTGATAATTTTACATCTAATCGGCATAAATACCTGACTCGCTCTAAAAACTTATTAACACCCCATATGCACCGAACCACCATTAACCAAAAAGACACCTGTTCCTTGGACCAAAATTTCATAATGTCAATAGTTTCAAATCAAGACTGAAAGCTGCTCTCATAGAAAAAATTTGCTACACCCTTGAGGAATTTTGGGTTAGATGTTTTTTTATTCTTTTATTAACGTTCTTGTCAGTATTTGACATTATATTTTTTTACGTTCTTGATTGTTACCATGACCCTCAATTTTACTGTTGAAATATTTCTCCACTTTTATGTGTTTACATATATTTTTTCCCTTTATATGTTACCTCAATTTTCGAACACAGTAACGTCAATATCTTACAAATATCTATTATTCCCTGCAGTGTATCCATGTTCAGTTTCGTACACCTTTTGCTCCAAATAGCTCCATAAAAAAAGTCCAAAGGTGTCAAATCTGGCGAGCGGGCTGGCCATTCTGTAGGACCTCGACGGTGACTCCAACGACCGGGAAAAGTAGCATCCAAATAGTTTCTTACTTGTCTGGAGTAATGTGGTGGTGCTCCATTTTGTTGAAATATAATAACCATATCAAATTCAATAGGATTCTCTTCTACGATTTCACTGATGAGAGGGTCAACAGTAGTTTCCAGCATACTCAAATACAGTTCCCCTGTTGAATTTTGATCAATAAATAGAGGTCCTACAATATGGTTTCCTAATATTCCTGCCCAAACGTTGGGCAGAATTTACTACCATCTCACCCATTATTTGCACTTGCTGTTCTTTCGGAATGGACGGATGACCTGGGGGCTTTTTGTTATGTACACTACCGGTAGTTGTGAATTTGGATACAAGTTCTCTCAAATATTTTCTACAGATAGGACGATTCGGAAAACATTCTTTGAAAATCCTTTCGGTCTCGTGAAAGTCACGCGTCGCACCATAAACAAAAATCGCTTCACTTTTTTTTTTCCAATGGACGATAATTGATCATTTTAGAGATTGTTGACGTGGTACCTTTCTACCAATAAAACCGAAAACTGAATGAGATTATTCTAACTGAACAATGATGTTCTTTGTCGTACTGACATTTTTGTCGTTTTTATAAACAAAAAAGTACTTAACAAACCTTATCGGGTTGTTGGAATTGCCATATGGCAGATTGAAAGGAATATTTCTAGAAATATCGATATTTATGTGTTTGTCTTCAGGAAATTATCAAATGTTCCGCCATTTTGTAGTAGGTGAAGATATTGACTTCATATTCTAGAGTTGTAAAGTATTCGTCAGGAGCTTCAAAATGATGTGTCACAAGACTCCCATCTCTATTTAATTTTTTTCCCAGTCGCCATCTTGAAAGTGTCATCTGTCAATTTCACTTCAAATTTAAAATTTTTGGGTTGACCCGTTCAAAAAATAAAAGGGGGGACATTAAAGAAATGCACTGTATGTATATGAAAGGCACAGTTCTCCTTATTATACTTATTGGATTATCCAGTGTTATGTACTTTTCAACAATGAATATTATAATGTAATTATTAGAATAATTCGATGGATGTAGCCGTTACTACGTGGTAAGAGATCATAATGTTTTTTACCACTTTATAGAAGTGGTAGAAAACATAGAAACTTTCATTTCTCTTTTCATAATTATTAGAAACTGCTCTTTTCTTATGCAGTTGGTTGAGCGATAAAACACAACGATTATGACAAAAAAATCAAGGTAACTTCAACATAAAAACTTGCGATAATTTCCAAGATAGCGAATTCCACCTCCCAATTGCCCGACTGGACATGTCCTTGAGAGTCCAGCTAATTTCCCTTGCGTATACAAAATCAAAAGTCAAGGTCCGACATTTCTGGAACAAAAATAGTTTCCATTATAAGACTCTTCGAGGCACACGCGAGTCCACCGTACTTCGGAATTTAAATAGGCATTATATCAGTGCATGAAAAATTTGAATGAAAGGCTTATCACGAAAATGTTATGAAGCAATTAACAATGTATGTATCGCATGTAACTTTCATGACTTGAAGCTTATAAAGTGAATTTTACTGGACTCCTCATAAACCCTAGTTCGGTGAGTTCGTTGAGTTACAGGAAATTTAATACGAATTGTAAGGTGGAAGAGATGCCAGGAAATGGACGTAGAACGAGAATTGACGAGTGTAAGAAGATCGAAAGAAAATTGGAAAGTGTTAAAAAATACTTGGAAAATCGTGAGTGGTGGAAAAATTTTTGATTAAATATTTGCATCAGATACTAGAAGGAAATGAAATTAAATGATCATTAAAACTCACTGATGCAGTTTATTGTATGATTTTCACTATTTTCACTACAGTTTATTGTATGTGAAAATCATACAATAAACTGTATTAATTATGTTTTTTCATATGGATTTTTACCAAGTATCGGCCAGTTCTATTCAATTAAAGAATAATTAAGTTTTAACGAATTTATACCTGTAGGCAGACAAGTATAGGTAATATGTTAGAGTATAAAATAGTTGGAATTTATGCTTGTAAAAGCTAGTGTATAGCGAAACACGTGTCGCGGTTTTGTAAAATCTTTCACAGTGAAAATCATAAAATAAACTGTATCAATTAGTTTTCCAATATGGATTTTCATCAAGTATCGGTCAGTTCTATTCAATTATTGAATTTAGATGATTTGGTAATTGGATTTTTCAAAATCGAGTAATAACGACGGTCGTGACGTCACTTACATTCGATATGAACTTGCCAACACTGTAAAACTTACTCATATTGCATTATGGACGTTCAAATTTATATTGAGATAACCTCATAGCTGGGAGTTGAGACTCACCTGAACGAATTGTTCTTTCAGATGATTTGATTTATAGCCAGTCTTCAAGTATTCCCACTGACTATATGTGAAAAGTTATCTTTTCTTATACGAGGAATTGGACAAATTTTTGGATATGCGGTTGGTTACCTCGTTCACAGGCAGATGAGGCGATGACAGATCTGTTGTTTGTTGTCTGCTTCAACCTAGTTAGAGGAATGATACTCCAAAGGAATTCGATTTTGAATTATCGGAAATCGTCGACTTTATGTTGATGATATCTTGCACTGATCCAAAATAACGAAGTGAATTTGATCAATACTCATTATATTATTACATATTTTTTTAATTCTTTGGCACCAATAATTTGAATACTACTGACCCAATCTTACTTGGAAACACATATTTTTTCTGTGTCCAAAACCTATTTCAACATTCCATTTTTCCACTTTTCATTTTATATTTTTATCGAGACAATTTGAAAAAGAACTCTTTTTGCTACT
Source organism: Leptinotarsa decemlineata (assembly GCF_000500325.1). Lineage (NCBI taxonomy): Eukaryota > Metazoa > Arthropoda > Insecta > Coleoptera > Chrysomelidae > Leptinotarsa > Leptinotarsa decemlineata. The sequence goes on from NW_019291312.1 coordinate 23,560, forward strand.
TTTAACTTGTGGATTGTGACATACCAATTATTTGAAATTTCTATTTACGGATAGGTATACAAGTCGACATCGTCAGGGGGTCTTCTTCTTTTGTTCAGTCATAGAATAGTTTTTCATAGTTATTAGCGTACAGTGAGGACTGACAGAGATATCTACTTTTAGTAATGCCCTATTTAGAATTGGTGGGTATGACTGAAGAGACTAACGGAACAGGTGGTAGCATTGCCTGAATTTTGAACCTATACCGAGTGTATGTAAAAAAGATGAAATTTTGAAAGTATATTTTCTGTATCTGGCTTTTAATAGAAAACCGGTAGTGGTGATTTAGTTAACATTTTTGAGAATCATCCATAAAAATAAATAACTAGCTAAATCCTGTTCCACCATCACTTTGGAGTAGCCATTCCGTTGAAGGAATTTTTGATGATGCCTAGTTCCTTTTCGAGACCTTCCTTTGTATTACAGATCCCAAAAGCACGGTCGTAGAGTCTTGATGATTTCTATCTTATTCGATTGATGGTGGTTGGATTCCTGGTTCAGATACTGTTCTGTGTGAGTGGGTTTTCGATGTACAGATGTTTTCCATTTAGTGTCGGTCTTCTTCACCAACACGTCTAAGAAAGGCAATTCGTTGTGGACTTTTCCCAATTTTCCATTGTGAAAGTAATGGAAGGACTTACGTTGTTGATGTTCTTCAGGAAAGTGTCTAGTTCTGTATTCCCATGGTTCCATATTATGAAGGTGTTGTCCACGTATCTCAACCAGACTTGGGGCTTCTTCAATATATATAGAGTGGTTTTTCAAACCACTGGTTGAAGTGGCGATCCCATTGGCAGTCCCTCATCTTGCGTAAAGAATTCGTCCTTCAGTTGGAAATAGCGGTTTCGTACACAACATCCTAGTGGCTCATATAAAATCATATTCTAATATTGTTAGTTTCAACTGAGCGTATAGTCTTCAGTTTTTTTACAACAGTTTCTTGTGTTACAGTTCAGCCAGACAAAAAATTATAAGAGTACAAAATTATGAAAAGTGTACAATCACAAAAAGCATACAAACATAAAGTACATACAAGTACACAATTATAAAAGCATAAAAGCCAATAATAATAATAATAAATAAACTTTATTGTCTAAAGTCATACAACCTCATTGACAAAGCCTGAATATGAATAAAACATATGCCATATCTGGTGAAAACCTGAATTAATTGGTACGTCAACTAGTGTACAGACAGGAGAATGAACTAAACAAATATTATAGACAAATCTAAAGCAAATGGAACTTCAAACGTTCAAGCCAGTCTCCATATACCTACACAGTAGGTTTAATGGACTGACGCCTATCAGAAAACAACTACTCCCCTGGCTAATACCACGAAGGGCGTTGGATTATATCAGACAGGCGTCAGTGCAGGATACATACAAGTACACTATTATAAAAGCATAAAAGCCAATAATAATAATAAATAAACTTCATTGTCTAAAGTCGTACAACCTCATTGACAAAGCTTGAATATGAATAAAACATATCCCATATCTGGTGAACACCTGAATTAATTGGTACGTCAACTAGTGCACAGATAGGAGAATGAAATGAACAAATATTATAGAGCTAAACAACACCTTAAATATAACACATTGTATGCACAGTCAGTCAGGAAAAACATTATCTAAACGAACAATTCGTTCAGGCCAGTCTCAAATTACTTACACTATAGGTTAATGGACTGACACTCATCAGAAAACAACTACTCCCCTGGCTAATAACACGACACGCTAATAACACCGACAGGTGCCAGTGCAGTGCCGGATTCTTCACTGAAGCTATTTCTGCATGTGCTTGTTTCTCGTGAAAATATCCCTGCATGAATCACGAGTCTAATTTTTTATATGTACCTAATGACCAATTTTTGTAAAATGAACAATTCACTGAGAAGTGTTGAGTTGCTCATTCCCCAAAAAGGTATTCCATAACGTAGACGAGAATCTAAAAGAGCGTAATATGCCATTTTGACAGTAGCTGGTCCCAGTTCATCCGAAACTACTCTTACTACATAGCAACCAGAAGAGATCTTGCTTTTGAGTTGTTTGAAATGGTCATCAAATTCAAGATTTTTGTTTATGAGCACACCTAGGAATTTGGTGCAATCTTTATTTCCTGTTACATATTTGCCAAATACTACAGGTTCATTAATTGGGCAGCTGAAGGATAATGAGTGGGTTTTTTTGTGTTGAAACATAATTTGTTTCACAATGTTCCTGTCTGTAGATCATGTTATTGCCCGGTCTTCTTGCTTTTCCATTGTATAATAGTATCATCTGCAGACAGATGTGGTGATTTACTTTGGTGAGGTCGTTGACATATAGGAAAAGAATGGGGCCGAGCACAGATCCTTGGGGAACTCCTGATGAGATTTTTCTCCTATTCGAAAATTCCGCTGTTTTAACCATCTGATATCGTCCTGAGGGATAAGGATCGAACCTTGTGTGAGTCACACCTCGGCATCCGTATATTTGAAGTTTTCTTAGCAGTATCTTGTAATCAACATAGTCGAATGCCTTCGTTAGATCAGAAAACACTGCTGCTGTTGTCTCTCCAGCATTAATCTCAGAATAGACTTCATGGAAGAATGAGAAAATTGCCATAATAGATTTTTTTTAATGTGAAAAACGAACTAATTTTCACTAATTATACTATGTAAGTTCGAAAACCCTAATATAACCTTTCCGATAGATGAAATTATAAGAATCATTTATAGAATAAAAACAAGTAAATGTATGAAAATGGAAATTATTTGGACACAAAGATATCGTCGTGTCTGGCTGTACTGTTGAACATAGGTCTGTGGTGGCTACTGCTGGAGCTACTACCGGAATCCCGGATCTCGAGAATCAGTGGAGTCCATTTGGATAAGTGTGAAACAGAAGCCTTGAGATTTCGTGATGGTTTCTAGATTTCGAGCAGAAATTGCAAGATTTAGTGCATTGAACCCTAGGGTGAGATCCTGTATTTTGTTATATTTTCTGTTGAAGAAACCATTGTGAAGAACTGAAAAATTCAGAACATTGACATTCTGATTTCTTTATACTGTGGCAATATATCGTGAGTATTTGGTATTTTTGTTAATTCAACAATTTCAAGGTTAGGGTTGCAAAACCTCATTAAACCTCCCAAGTGAATCATATTCCTTGTTTCATTGGTACTCTTGAAATGTTTATCTTTCCAGTTTCCAGTGACAAGTGTTGAAAGGGGGTACAGTTTTTCTAGAAACTTCTGTAGATGGTGATTCTTTTAATCACTTATAATTGAATGTCTATAAAAAATAATTAACCTCCGCGAATCAAAAGCTACTCATTTCAACTGAGCACTGGTACTGTTTTCTTACTCCAGATCTGGAAACGAGTCGGGAAACGGCTCACTATAATTCCCCAAATCAAACGTTTTCTGCGCTACAGACCGGTTTGATATCGCCTCTAATAAAGGGGTGCTATACGAGTGTAAGCAGTTTGAAACGTTTCAACTATTATTATACCAGGTCACAAGCGAATGAATTGAATTAACCTATTTGAGGTTTTGGAAAGCTGTGAAACGCACGTCCAGCTCATTGGGGTCACCCAGATTGATTAAATCTTCTATATGCACTACACAAGTTTATCACCATTTATAAAAAGAGCTGTTAGTCGAGGAAAACAAACGTGTATGTATTGCTAATAAAAAATGAAGAAGAATCAGAAGTTATGCCTTAAATTACATGGTACACTCACTTTTACGCATTGGCGTACATTTCCCAGGAAGTTTAGGGTCTCTTTCTACAAAAATTATATTATTTGCTGATATAAAATCACATGGATTTGTACTCACTTTTTGTATGTCTAGAAACCCTTTAAGAGATATGTGAATGATTTTCTCTGAAAAATACGACTTTCAACATTTTCTTCCTCGATAACTATTTGAGAATATTTCAAGGGAAAAATTATATTGGGGATCAATAGGGAGAAATGAAAGTTGATGGTATGAAGAATTAATTTATTGAAAAAATGGTCAATTTTTTCTTGATTTCTTAAATTTGTAGTCTTTCCTTTATAATAATGAAAATCGAAATTTTATATTGAAAACAAAAAATAAAAAATATCTTTCAACATGAATGATACAAATTTTGAATTTTTTGGAACATATGCATTACACTGATGAGGTCAAGTCAGAAACGCGTAAATGCGGATAGCCTTTTTTAGTTTTATGTCCGCGAGTTCTTTCTTTTTGATAGAGATCAAACACACCCGTAAATATCTTTCTCTCTCTCTCTTTCCAAGTGTTCATTCGTTATGTAACTTCCAAAAGATAACGTTTCGCCATCATCTGCAGTAGCAAGTCTTGATAATGCCATCAGAAATGATGGCGAAACGTCGACTTTTGAAAAATACACAAGGTATGAAAACCCAGAAAACCAACTTCACACATCCAACCATTCCTGAAAATCTATACACTTTCAATCAGGTCAGGGCAGGACTTTAGTTATTGGGACCGCTTCCACAATGGGGTGTGGCATATCAACCGAAAGGGGGTGATGAGGGAAAAATAATGTAGGGGTGCTAGGGCGAGGGAATGGAAACAATAATAATGATGTGAAATATTTACATATACTTCAGTTTGAATTGACTTTTGAAACATTCAATTAGCGCTAAGAATGGATACAACTTATTGCGGTTGACTTCTCGACGCTAGAGGTACTCACACATGTGCATAGCCAGATCATCACTATCGTAACCATGTTCTTCCAAGTCCTGTTTAAGCCATTCCCAACTGTCTTTGATGGTCACGGTTTGAGCACTGGTCTGTTGATTGACGAACCGTCCTTTCCTTTTTTTTACTGTGATCTACTATCATATGCATGTATCCTTAGGTTAGGTTAGGGTAGGGTTAGGTTATGTTAGGTCAGGTTAGGTCAGGTTAGGGTTGTGTAAGGTTAGGATTGGGTTAGTTTAGGTTAGGTTAAGTTGAAACATTGAATTCCATATTTTCAATATTTTTTTTAAATATTTATTTACCCGTTCTAAAACTCCTACTATTGACAAAAACATAACAATCTGCACTGACAGCAGACACGTCCTATTAGCTTTGAACAGAACGTGTTACGTCAGGGCTAGTACTAGAGTGCCACCAAGATTTAGCCAAAGCCTCGGTAGATAATAACATTATCCTGAGGTGGGTTGAAGGGCACGATAGGAGTGAAGGTAATCGCATTGCCGACTCTTTAGCCAAGGAAGCGGCTGGAAGCGGAAAGAATTTTAGGACCCAGTGGCACCTATGGCCTGATGACTTCGACAATTGAGCAACTAGCCAAATGTTAAACCCATGCTCAATCCCTAAAAAGATGGGATGGAATCAAAGGATGAAATTTTGCCAGAATTACCCTCGGTGACCCTGGGAAGCTGGCGCCGAAGAAATATCTGGCGATGACCTGGAGAAATCTACGCTTAACATCCGACTGGTCACTGTCAATAATATGGGGCTAGTGGACACACCTCTATGCAGGATGTGTGAACAGAAAGATGAGACTGTCAGGCATGTCCTATGCGAGTGCCCGGAGTTATCTTCAATAAGAGAGTGTGTGTTCAGCGAGTCTTGGCCTACACCAGCCGATATAAAGGAGATGTATCCCAGTGACCTATCTACCTGCCTGGAAACGACAGGATGGACGATGACCTAGGAGGACAACTCCTCGGGAGGATGTACAATGGGTCACATGTGGCCAAAGTGCTGTGGACTTATACTCATCCTTCCTACTCTACAGATACATAACTCCTACCATTCTATTCTTTTCATCACCCCCTTTCGATTGATATGTCGCACTCCTTTGTGAGCGTGGTCTCAATAACTGAAGTGAATCCCAGTTCAGAAGAGAGCTAAGATAGGTTCAAATCATTTTTTCAGCCAAATGCAGTGATCAGAAGACAAGTTTCTATGATGAAAACTGCTAGAAATGTCAATATCATGTTTCCTTTCTTTGAATATATGCTTGCATGAGTCAGGGTTTTCATTTCAAAATTCACCATAGTGAGTTTCATCTTTCTATATATTGTATCTGTCATGTCTGTCTGACTTTCAGGTCGTGATTTATCACTTATTTTCACGGGTTGTCCCGAATGATTTCTGTAAATTCAAATGGGCGTGTTAGGGATCAAAAGTTGAAATGTAGAACCTCGTTAGACCTTAGCTCGCACAAGTTTCGACTTCTGAGGGTTGTCGTTCGTAGGGGTGCGACAGCTGGTTAACAGATAAAAATATTTTAAACATATTAACAGCTATATACCTACTATTGCACTTTTCCTCACATTGATGAAAAGTGAAGTCAAACAACAGAAGGAAATTGCCGCTCCATTTCTGATATTCTTTCAAAGACAAAGAATGAAAGAATGAAAAAATCAATAAGAGTAACCTTGACAAAACTAACCACAATGGCGACGATGAAAATTTGCATTTTATATCGATTTTGTCCGGCTTATAAGTCACGAATGGCAAAAATGACCGTCATAGTTTCATTAACAGGTTTGTTATCACTATTTGTTTTCATTAGAAAACTAGAGTCAGTAGGAGAATGAAACTTGGAATATGATTTAATAGAAACTGATTGAAATTTTTTTCCAAGACTGATGAGTCTTGGACTCAACAATGAATCAACAACAATGCATCGTATAGTAAAGTCGTAGTGTTACGATATTGGGTGATTGGGTCAGATTCAACAGCTTCATAGAAATCTTTCTTTCCAGTGTGCGGAGAGACAGCTGCTCTACGAGCTGTTTTAGCAGCCGGAGCACCGGTTTCCACACCAGATGTTCATGGGGGTTATCCACTCCATTATGCGGCTCAAATGTGTGGTGGGGTAAGTGGTATGATCATAAAAAGAAATCCAAAAATAGACTTTCAACTGTGTTTTTCATTTTGAATTTTTTGGAAAATTCAATTCTACGATATGATAATGATTTGAGTGCTAGATCCTCTATATACTCCTCTGTGCACCAGTTGGTCAGTGGATTTTCCACTGGCAAAATTGTCCTGAGAGTATATAAAAGGGAAAAAATTCTTGGCAGACAAAAAAAAATATTGACCAACCCGAAAATAGCATTGCACACCTCGTGGCAGGTGAAAAATTTGTACATCTTTTCGCAGGATCGCGATTCCAGTTTGGGCCTCCAAGTTCTCCAGACTCTTCTTTCCCACGGCGACATCGTAGTATCTGTTGCTGACGGTGACAAGAGGCAACCGCTACTCTGGGCCGCCAGTGCCGGTTCCGCTAGAGCTGTACTTGCTCTTGTTAGGGCTGGGGCGAATGTAGAAGCCGCTGATAAAGATGGACTCACCGCCTTGCACTGCGCTGCTTCCAGAGGACATACTGACTGCATGGACACGCTGTTGACTTTGTGTGGTGCCTCTATTGATGTCATTGATAGCAACGGATGCACTGCCCTTCATTACGCGGTAACATTAGGTGAGGTTAATATTTTCATCCAATTGGTGTATTTAGTCATACAATAAGAAGAAGTGGTTTGAATTTCCAGTTTTTGATGAGATTCACAAAAAAAAATCTCGTGAAAATCGATTGTTGTTTCGAAAGAGAATGGTTTTTGCATATTCTCACTACTGCCAATCCAGATCTCTGGTGAACATGAATTGAAATCCTTGAATCTTCTGGGGAGAGTGTGTGATATCTCGTGCAAGAGCCACACTCTATAATTTCGACATCATTCGAACATAGATGTAGGGCTTGGATTGCGACTTCAAATAACTATGTTGTTTTGATGAGGATTTTTTGATTTTTTCGATGATAGTGGGAGTCCTCTTAAATGACACCTCTGTATATGCAAGGCTCTGCCGAGAAGAACTTCTTTCTACTAGCTACCCATATGACCCTTCATGGACCTTGAAATATCCAAAGAATCCGATTCTGAGTCTACAGAGGGAATGGTTCTGACTGAATGACCCTAACTATTTTCTCTGTAACATCTGACCAAGAGCAAGAACTTTTTGGTCCTTCAACTCTTGATCCTATTTACAAACTCGAGAGGCTGAGTGGTGTAGCCAGGAGGCGCTTCTTCAAAATTTTTGAAGCAGAAATATACTTTGCACTAGAAGAAAAAATTAACATTCTTTGAGCAAGTCAGCAAACGCTGTGGTAGCGATGCCCTTTTAGTGAAAGGTTGCTGCAGTCAAGAGAGAGAGAGAGAGAGATTCTTGCACCTTCAACATTCTATAACCTCAGTATCAATGAACCTACCAGGATATCTTCAGTATGTCTGCCGTGGAGGTTTCACAAAATAGTCGGTCTGAATGGTTACAGGTACCCTGAAAAAATTAGGAGACTGGTTTGACTCCTGGTTGGTGGATATAGTTAGTACTCTGCAGTCATGGAGTCTTCTTGAAATGAGTCATAGGAAACCTATTTCTTAAGCCAAATATTTGTGTTGCTTACTTATCTGAAGAAAGTGGTCGCATATCACCAGTCACGTTCTTACTAAATTGAGAAAAAGGTACTATATGGTTTGTCAACCTAGGACTAGATCCATTATTTCTGTCTCGCTATGTAGCATATTCAGATTTTGTCATAGCACAATTCTGGTCTACTGACCTGAAAGATCCCTCACCAAGTGATTTTTTTTAACCACCGGCACAACTTTCATCGGTTTCAATATCACCAAGTTGGCCCACCGTTAATTATCAGCTTGTTACCCCTAATGGAACAGTTTTTGTCATTTTGTTGTCGATGGGTGTGTAGATGCCTCTTCAAAACTTTCAAGTCTTCCCTCTGTTGGGTAGTGAAATCGTGGGCAATTGGAATTTCTGTTCCTTTAAATTTTTTACAATTGGCCAGTAAATGCTTTTTGCTATAACTTGATAGAAACTCAATCATCACCGGACAATTTTTCTGGTATCCCAAGCAGTGAATATTTTTTATTTGACCTATTGATGAATCAACACCCAACAGAGATTTCAATTTTTCTTGGAGAAACTCAAAAGTAATCTCGTGGCGTTCCTTATCAAGTCCGAAAATAATGATGTTATTCGAATTTATTTGACGTTCTAACTTCTCGACTTTCTCCTTCAAAAAGCTGTTTTCCAACTCTAGTTGTCTAATCCGCTCGTAGGATTCTTCTATCCTCAATTGTATTCTTGCCTCGCTCGCATCTATCGCAATTTTTAATTCAGTCCTATTCAGTTGTATCCCACCAATTATATACTTCAGTTCGGATGTAGAAACACTCATATTTCAATGTTGATGAGTGTATGGACAGCTTTAGTTCAGTGAATGATATGATAATGTTTTTATTAGCCCTTTTTTTCGAATCTAGTTTGGATATGAAATGATTGTTTTTGATTCAACTGAAGGAATTCGCCTTCCTTTAGATAGAGATATAAGTTACTCACAGGCATATATCGTTTTGACAAATTTTATGTCACAAATTCCCATGATAATCAGCAAACTCTACAGAGCGACAATTCCAGGTACTTACTGGTAAAGGCATACACACACAAACTTTGAGGGCAGGCGCCCCAGTTGGAATTATCTTTTCATCTCTATTTCTCAATGCCCTTGAATTTCTGGTGGGAGAATTTATATTCAGTATCAGAATTGCACCCGTGCGGTGCACGGCAGTTCTGGACTTTCATTTATTCGGAAAATTGCATATTTTCATCCGAATTATCCTGAATCAGTTCCTGTACCTATTTAATTCTACTATTTTTTGATGGAAGTCACAAAAAACTGAAAAGCTAGTTTGATACTTTTGGTGAGACCACACTTTATAGATGAATCTTCAGTTTATCCCCGTTGTGAAAAATGTTCTTCAAATTACCACAATAATTTCATATTGCTCATTTTTCGATGAGTCTAGTAAATTACTGATCATTGATTACAGATCAACAATGAATGTTTTTGAGCAGAATAATCATCAGTTGAATTGAATGGAGTATGTTTTCTTGAAGAAATTGGTTTTTGGTATTCTACTTCTTCATCTTTGATTCCGGAAGAATAAACCCTTTGAAAATATGTGTAGTTGATATTATCTTTTGAATTTCGAGCACTTTCTGTTTCAATATGAACAAAAATCAAAGCGAATACTTTGATATAATTTGCAGGTCATGCCGATGCAACTGCCTTACTTCTAGCGCATGGAGCTGACCCCAACAGACAAGATCGCAAAGGAAGAAGTCCTGCCCATTGTGGATGTGCCAAAGGTCAATTCGAAACCGTTAAACTGATAGGTAAAATATATTTCCAGCAACAATAATCATTCAATAAAACCGTTAAATCAAATTTCGAATTCGCTTGAATTCAAAAACAAAACCTCAACCGGAAACTAGCTCACTGTCGGAAATCACACAGAAAGCCATTCTTAGAACTGAAGCTGTTTACGGGCTTCCGAAAATACACAAACCCAACATGCCACTAAGACACATAGTCAGTACCCCGGGCTCTCCAACCTACCACTTGGCGAGACATCTGGCCTCGCTCCTACAACCCCATGTGGAAAAAACCAACTCCCACGTCAAGGACTCGACAGACTTCGTTGGTAAAATTAGGGGCTTAACGCTGGAGCCGACGGATATTCTGGTCAGCTTCGGGGTGGTGTCTTTGTTTACCAATGTCCCACTGGAAGACTCTCTGAGAGGGTCAGCCCACGTGTTCCCGAATGACGTCGTCGAACTCTTTAGATTATGTCTCACAGGAAGTTTCTTTCAATGGGGGGGAAAACTCCAAGAACAAACAAAAGGCCGTGCCAAGGGGAAGCCAACTAACCCAACGAAAACAAAATAATTCAAGGAAACGGTTGAAAGGAAAGCCAAAAAAAACTTTGAAATGAAACAAAACTTGTGGCTACGTTACGTGAGACGCCCTAAACCGTTTCTAAACCACTTGAACGCCCAACACCGGAGTATAGAATTCACCATGGAGACTGAGCAAGACTAACTGATAGCTTTGCTAGTGTATCGAAAACACACACATACAAATATATACTTGCACGCAGTATCGAACCACCATCCTAGCCAAAAGAGAGGAGTCATCTTAACTCTAACGGAACGGGCTCGGAGTATATGTGAACCAGAACATCTGGAGAGGGAATACCTTGAAATGACCTTGATATTAAATGGATACAGTGCCTCCGAGACCAGAAAAGCCATGGAACCGAAGGGCACCACGGTTCAGACAATGAAGCAAAAAATTTTAATAAACGTAACTAATAACTAATTATTGAAATGTTTTGATTCAGTGCAACAATTAATTCTAACTCATATTCTAGTAGCCTCTACTAATCCACCACGTATTTCGATACATGTGTCGTAGCGCTTACGAATGTTTCTGATTACGTTCCTTAGTTCTTGAGGGCTAA
>NW_019291312.1:34988-86884 GCF_000500325.1 Leptinotarsa decemlineata
AAAAAATATAACGTTGGTCCAAGGTAGGCCTTTTAGTACTTGACATTTCAAAAAAAAATTATTAAAATCGGTTTACAATTTCAAATTTTAGTGGGATGTTTCCATTAAAAATGGGTGAGATGTAGTGGTGAGAACATGGTCGAAAAGGTCTGTGATGTTCCCTGAGAAAATTACAAAACAAAACTCCTAATTTAGTACTCCTGTTGAATAAATCATTTTTACTGAAATTATACATGAATTTTATGATCCAATATACTCTAGGATCTCATGGAGCTAATTTGTGGCTAAGAAATGCTAGGGGCGATCTTCCTCTACACGACGCTGCTGCTTCTGGAAGAAGAGAATTGGTGAAGTGGCTTCTGGAGATGAGACCCAGTCACGTCAATGCTAGAAATAACGATGGTAGATGTCCTTTGCATATGGCTGCTCTGAACGACAATTCCGATATGTGCAAGGTATCAGTGATAATTAACTTATTCATCTATTTATCTTATGTACACACAGACCAAATTCAATCCAATATTCAGATTCCTATCTAAATTTCCCAGGAACCAACCTAATCTAATACATATATAGATAAAAAGGTAACGAAAACACATATTTTGGACATAGACGATAATATAATGCAATTAAATGCAGGTAATGTTTGAAAACGGGCAATAAACAAATCTAAAAAAATGAACTTTAAATGTTCAAGCCCGTCTCGGATACACCTACACAGTAGGTTGAATGGATCAGAAAACAACTACTCCACTGGCTGATACCACGAACGGCGTTGGATTATATCCGACAGGCGTCAGTGCAGGAATCCTCACAGAAAATTTCCTGCATACGCAATTGACAATACAACTGAAAGAGTCGACCTTCAATTTTGGAACGGGCACACTTGCAGACCTGTTTCCGGCTCTTTAGCCACTCAGTGCAAGATAGTGTACGTACGATTGCCGACTCAGCCAAAAAATTATTTAGTGATCCATGAAATATGCAAACATATAATGTTATGAATCATACTCATTTCATTTTCCCTTCTATTCCTTTCTTCTTATTTCCTACAATGCGATCGATAAACATAAAGAGTTCCAAAGTAAACTCACTGAAAAGCATGTCATTCCATCAAAGTTTGTTTATTGAATGATAAAATAGATACGAACTTTCTTCAAGGTATTTAATTAAACTTTCAATGATTTGCTTTACGTGTTCAGTCGAATCACCTACCTAAATAATTCAGAACTTTAGATCACTCACTCGCCCAATAAAGCTCATGAAAATAATGAATATTAACTCATTTCAGGGACCAGAGGAAACTTTCATGGTTGTTCTTTGTGAGAAAGCTTAAAATTATTTCCACGTGATTCATTTCAGAGAAATTGTACTATTTTAACAAAAATAGTTTATTTGTCAAATAACTCACCATTTATTGGTGGAAAATTAATCTATGATAAACACTTTTTCCACACTAGAACAAAAATACGGGTTCTCGACGCGCGTTTCGCTAACCAAGTTAGCATCATCAGGAGATGAATAGGACTGATTCTTACGGAGATGTTGATGTTTTTATATACATCTGGACGAATCATTACGTTTAATACTGAGGGTCATCAAATTGATTTCTAGTGTTTTGTTATTGTTTCTAATATTGTTTGCTACACGACAATAATTTTTCCGACGCTTTAGCAAATTTAGGAATCGAAATATATGAAATCCTGCGAAAAAGGCAAATTCTCGATATTTTGCTTCGCGTTGATGATACCAAAATAAGTTATCAAAATCAGTTTGGACCCACTAGCAATAATCTTATTTCACCTTATTTGACAGACTATAAGAAAGTACTGTACTATTAAGTTTACGCAATTAATTCAAGTTGACTGTCATTTACTTAGAAATATTGTAAAGTGAATTACTAATTGCGACTAATTAAAAAAATACTGAGATTAAGTTAAGAAAAGCTGAGGTTTTGATGGTAACGTTTTTTCAGAAATCATCAATTTCAAATTCGTTCAACTGAAATATCTTTTCATTCCGCAGATTCTTCTTGATGCTGGTGCCCAAATCAACCCAGTCCTTCGAACCTCCAAAAATATCTTCATGACTCCGTTGGACTGTGCACTTCAAAGAGGATTCAGATCCACCGCCAAGTATTTGCAGCTACAGGGGGGAGTCCCAGCAACACGCCTGCGGGACCCAAGAATTCAGCCTGTCAACCCTGCCTTGAATTTGCAGATTCGAGATGACATTAATCTCTGGGGAGGTACTAGTTCGGACAGCGAAAGGGAAAACGGTGAAGTCAGCCAAAGTAGCAAGAAAGTACTGAGGAAAAAACTGTCTTATAAGCATGGGAGGCGAAAGCTGTCTTTATCAGGGAGCGAGGTGGAATCTGTAAAGGAAAAACACAGCAATAATGAAAAATCAAAAGAAAAATCCAGTAGCAGAGGTAGCTATAAAAAATCCTCTTCGAGAGAAGAAAGTGCACCATCCCACAGGAGTGACTCAAAAAAATTATCATCAAGTAGATTGGATTACACAAACGAAATAATAATCAACGGTAAAACAGAAATAAATATACGACAGACCGAAGAAATTGTGATTGACAAAAATAACGAAACCGCAGATGTGACCAACCAAAGAACAGTTTCCACAAAGGTAACAGAAAGAGACCGAAGACCAAAGAGTGCAAAATACAGTAGAGTCAGAGATAAGTCAGCTAGAAAAGCTATAGACAAGGAAACGCTCATTGATGAAGCAACCAGTCCTGAAACAGTTATCCAGCAAGATGAAGCTAGGAGACTGTCTCTCAAAGATCAGAGCACAAATACTTCAGAGGAGAAGATCGTAGAAAATAAAAAGTTTGCTGCAGTTCAAACAACGATATCTGAAGAGGAAGCTACTCCAGTAGTGAAAAAGAGTCATCAGCCGACTATGGTTGACCAACATTCCGTGAGGTCTTATACCAGCGAAGAAACAGAAGAACAGAAAAAAGAGTTAATTGTGGAAGCTTCTGTACATGCCCCTCCCAAATCGCTAGAAACAATACCGGTCCAGGAACAACTCATTCAGGAAGTAAAAAGCGACCCCGAAGCTATTTCTAATTCAAATTTTGTTGTAGTTATTGAAGAACCCACTCAAAATTCAGTGAATAACGAAGTTGAAACTGTCGAGATCCGGAATATTGCTGAAAGAGCTGACGATGCTGATAAAAAAGAACATTCCGAACAAGAAAATGTTGAGGATGGCTCAATTCTCATCGAAGAACAGAAAGAGACTGAAGAACAAGCAGTAAGTGGTTCGAAACTAGATATACCTTCTGATGACGGTGAACTGAGAGAAAGCAATAGCGCTGTGGTGGAGAAGGAAGACATTTCCCAAGAAATTGGAAAAATAGGTAATTATATTACTGAACCAGATGTTACTGAGTCGGTTCAAGTTGAACAAGTTGATAATGCAGCTGAACTGGAACAAAATGAAGTTATTCCCGAAGAAAAGAAAGTTGAATCTGGAAATGCACCTCCGGATTTCACAGAAGACCGCGGAGATGCAGTTGAAGGAAATGAGCAGAATCCAGAAGTTCATTTTGGAGAACAGATAAATAGTATTGAGCAAGAGGATGGTCCCAAAGAAACTCAAGCAGTAACTGATGATAAGCACTTAGAAAACGATACGGATCAAGCAGCAAGTGGAAACGGAGAAACTATTTTGGTCAATGACAAATTGGATACTGAAGAAGATGCTGCTTCACTTGATGACAAAGAAAACGATGTACTGAAGAAAACCCAAAGAGGGGAAGGAGAAATGAAAAGAGCCATTGAACGGAATGGGGTAACGATAGAGTCAAAAAAAAGTTCGATAAGAGTTAAAATGAAAGACAAAAATCTTGAAGGAGATGAGGCGGAAGAAGAACAACCTAAGACTGAAAAAAGTGATTTGAAGAGGCGCAAGGTTCTGAAAAATGACGAGCAGCGTATGATTGATAGGCAGCAACTTTCTAGTAGTCTATCAGATGATGATGCAGTAAGTGCTAATGATAGGAATCATAAGAGTTTTCGAATACTGGACGACAAAGAGGCTGCTCAACTCGAAAAATGCAAAGAGAAAAGCTTTAGAGCTAGAAAAAGTCCAACGGCTGAAGTGAAATTGCGTCCTCAAAAGCCGAAAGCTGTTGGTAAAGGAAGAGAAAAAGTTAAAAAGAGTAAAATACCCACACCTCTATCCAAAAGTACCTTATCAAAAAGCGACAGACACTTGAACGAAATAAGAAGGGATCCAGAAATAGATCATCGTGTCCCGTCATTGCCAAATATTACCGACGTTAAACACCGTCTAGATGAGCCTCCTAGATGTGATTCGAATATGTCAGCTCCTCTTCTCAAATCTGTTTATAGCGATAATGAGAGAGACAGTTTTTCGGAGGGAGACGAGCCTAGGATCGTGACGAAAAACAAAAGGAGAGTGAAAAAAAGGACCAAAACCAGAGAGTCTAGAAGTGCTGGCAGTGACTACGAAAGTAGTAACTTGATTGATTCCGGGTTTGAGCCGAGTCCGAGAAGTACCAGAATACCTAAGTGGAAGAATATGTCGGAGAGAGGGGTGAACATGACCTCTGTGACTCAAAATATTCAGAATAATATCAGGAGGTAGGTAATGTTGAATCTAATGCTATTGAAAATTGATTTTTTGCTTGTAACTGAATCAATATGAGTAGAATCCTCAAAAAATGTGCAAGGTTAGCGTGGTTCTTGCTCTAGAAAGTTCCAAAATAGTACAGAACAATTAAGATTGTTCTAGAGTATTTTATAATATTCCAAAATATTTCACAACATTCCAGAATATCTTAGCTAGTTATTACATCGAAGATGTCATAACCAACTTCTTCGATTTGGAAGATTAATCGCAAGTTATTTCCCTCTATGTTGTTTTTTCCATTGGGTGCTTCTGAACCTGGAGCATGTCATATGCACCTCTCCGAAATATTAATTATTATTCCGACTTTCACCCCGGACTATGTGTTTGTGGAGTTGTTTCCTGGCTCTGTCTGCAGGTGGCGCAATGGACAACCCACTGAATCAACTGCAGAAAGAGTTCATGACTAACTGGAATTATATTTGTTTGGTCGTGATGATCAGTCAAAAGGGTAAGGGAGCTGGGCTCCAACCTGAAAGAAACCAAGACGATGTGCAGGTTCGGTCGTGATACTCAGACGGTTCACACCGTTCAGTAACATGCCCGGTACTGACCAAATGACCAAATGAAAGTCATTTCTGCTTTTCTCAGTGGAAACAACTTGAGACAACTCTTCCAAATCGAAGACGTTGCACAGGTGCCTGATGGTTACACAAACTCTCTGTGTGGCATTGGCTGGGCTAGTTGTTGTTTTTCCGTTGAGTGTCTGCCACACGTACCTACACGTACAGAACAATGTTGTTTTATTAGCCAAATTTTTTTGATTTCTATAGATTCCAATATATTTAATTTCAGACTTTTTGGTTGAATGTGAAGAATTTCCGGATTTTGTGTGAAATTGTGAATGTTTTCTATGAGATAATTGGGGTAGTTGGAATTTTGTTTATGCAATCTGAAACTCCCCAAATGCTCTTCGAATCTCTGCTTGAAACTGCAGCCAGTCTGACCTTAATGGAAACAAAATGTTTGAATACAGATATCACCTTGAGCGGAAGATATTTCAACAACTCCTGGAACTGAAGCGCCACCAGATTCGAGCCGGTCAACACAACGAGGCTGTTCTAGTGAAAAGAGCAGTAGACACATACCATCA
This sequence comes from Leptinotarsa decemlineata, assembly GCF_000500325.1. Taxonomy (NCBI): domain Eukaryota; kingdom Metazoa; phylum Arthropoda; class Insecta; order Coleoptera; family Chrysomelidae; genus Leptinotarsa; species Leptinotarsa decemlineata. The sequence goes on from NW_019291312.1 coordinate 40,756, forward strand.
ATCCTGCGCTTCAACTGTCGGGGCAGGACGATACATTGCAGAAGATTACACCTTTAAGAGCTTCGAGAAGTTTCTTTACGAAGCTCTCCGGAAGCTTCAGAGAAATGGCGCTGATCATTTGCGCGGGCTACCAGAGACTCAATCGAATCCCTTGCTATGTACGAGGAGTACTAATAAGTGTATGCATGCGGTGCATGCATATACAGGGGTTCCTTGTGCAGCGTACTGTAAGTATTTCATTTCAGTTGTGAATTATTGCATTGTTGCAGAATAATATTCTAGTGAAAATCACAAAGAATTCTAAAGCTCTGAGATATGTGGGGAAAAGAGACCATGACACAATCAATTGATTCTCCGTTCTTCTCTACTGAATGAAAAATGGAATTATTTCTCTTTCAAAAATGAAACATCAAATTATATGTACAATAAAAAGGATTACATCAATTTGTATACATAATATCTTTTCATGCGGCCATTCAGCTGTCGGCACGATTCCTTACACCTTAGCTTGGGTAGGCTGGTCCACGGTGGCATGTTTCGCAAAGGCTTCTGGGGAGTTTTGGTTCCCCTCACCCTATTTATTTCTGCAACTGACCAGGAGTACGACGACCCCGTCCGTAAGGCCACATTGGCTTCCTGGACAGGGCTTCCTGTTCCCTGGCCGTTACCTGGGGACGCGCCCGATAGGTAGCCCAACCTATGAGAATCTAGAGGTATGGGTCCGGACATCTTTGTGGACATTTTGTACTTCTCCTACGACTTATCGTATTGTGCAAAAAATGATTACACGATTTACAAACATTTCTTGATTGTCTAATGAAATTTGCCCCATTCCAGGTTCAATTTCAGTTGCTGAAAGGTTTCTGTAAAAATCTCCTGAAGTCTTCCCTCTGCTCAAAATCCGTCCAACGAAGTGATTGTCAAAATTCCCACTCATTGATTTATTTTTCTGGAAGCTGGATGTGATCCTCTCAGTCGCATAGCAAATACCTGACAGTTTTATCTTCCTATTCACACATCCTGCATAGAGGTGTCTCCACTATCCCCATATTATAGATAATGGTTAGTCAGAAATCCTACTGTTGAGCGTATATTTTTCCTGGTCATCACCAAATATTTCTTCGGCGCCACCTTCCCAGGGTCGCCTAGGGTGATCCTGACAAGTTTGCATCCTTTGATTCCATCCCATCTCTTTAGGGATTGAGCATGAGTGTGACGTTTGGTTAGTTCCGCAATTGTCAAATTGTCATCAGGCCGTAGGTACCACTGGGTGCTAAAATTCTTAGTTCAGCCGCTTTCTTGGCTTAAGAGTCGGCAATGCGATTACTTTTACTCATGTCTTGTCCTTTAACCCATCTCAGGATAATGTTATTATCTACCGAGGCTTTGGCTGAATCTTGGTGGCACTCTAGAACTATCCCTGAGATAACAGATGGCATGGGTTATGTTGGCTTTGAGGATCTCAGTAGTTCGTGGCTCATTCGCATACACCTGCGACTTGAGAAAACCACACATGAAAAAGTCTAACGGAGTCAAATCGCACAATCTCGGTGACCAATTCACATCACCTCCACGTGGGATGAACATGCCCTCAAATCGTTTGTGCAGAATATCCAATGTGGCATTAGCCTGTGTGCGCCGTCCTGTTGAAACCACATGTCGTTGGTGTCCACTTCATTCAACTCAGGCCAAAATGAGTTGGTAACCATCGACCTATAGTGCCCGCCGTTGAATGTGATAGCCTGGTCAACGTCGTTCTCAAAGAAATATGGACCGATGACGCCGCCAGCCAAAAATCCACACCGAACAGTAACTTTTACGGGATGCATTGGACGTTTTTGGATCTCAAGTGAATTGATATTGTCTTTAGTTTGATAATGTTGTTCGTCAACGTACCCATTCTTTCACAAAAGAGCCTCATCCCTGAAAATGATTTTTCGATGAAAATCAGGGTCAGTTGCCAACTGATCCAGAGCCCATTCAGCAAACACACGTCGTTGTCTAAGGTTGTTTTACTTCAGTTTCTGGGTCAGTTGAATTTTGTACGGGCTCCAGATCCAAGTTACGATACAAAATTCGCCAAGTTGTGGTCTGCAAAAGGCCGAGTTCTTGTGGGCGACGCGGAATCGACAAGGCTTCTCTTGCACACTCTCACAGACAGCGGCGATGTTTTCGGCAGAAATTACGTTTCGTCGACATATGGGTGTTAGTCGATAGTTTACTAAACCAGTGGACGATTATGGCGTCCGTTAATGGGCGGAGCGCACGGTACGTTGCCCTATTTTGATAAAACAATTTTATTATTTTCACGTGTTGTTCAGTGCTATATTCGTCCATGGTGAATTTGGCAAAACGGACTGAATAAATACAAATAATTATGATTTGACAGATGTAGCTTCACTAAGATGACCGTTATCAACTGTCAAAGCTCGGAAGTCCCTATTGTTCATTTGAATGTTCCTATGAAAGTAATGTTTTATTTTGTGTTTCCTCATTCTTCTCTTGTATATTAATCGAATTTCAAAATTTGCTAAAGTAAACTGTTTTAGAAATACTGACTTCTGAAAAATAGTGTTTTCGTCATTTCAAACTCAACCGAAAACTCCGATATTGCTCTCATAACAAATAAGATGGTTGAAAAACTAATTTTTTTTATATATAATGAAATTGGTCGATACTTGAAAAAAATCCATAGCTAACGTATTCAAAAAACACTTTATTGTGAACGTTTTTTGAATACGTTAATTTTTTTTGAACGAAAACTATCACCAAATTCTTCTCTTACATTGGTGATAGTCTGGTCATCTACATCTTCAAATGCTTCTCTCACTATGCCTTCCAAACCTTCAATTGTGACGTAGATTTTCGAATTCAAATATCATCGGAAGACAACATCTAGAGGTATCTCTCTGTATCTGTAGAGTAGGGAGAGTGAGTGAAGTCCCACATGTGACCCATCGTACATCCTCCCGAGGAGTTGTCCTCCTAGGTCATCGTCCATTCTGTCCTTTTCAGGAAGATGAACAGGTCATAGGAGACATCTCCTTTATATCATCAGGTGTAGACTAAGACTTACAGAACACACACTCTCATTGGCAATCTTGAGTTGTCTCATGGCGGCCTACGTGAAGGTTTTGGAAGGTGCAGCGACATTACTGTCGTTGCGCGGCTTCTTTAACGTTCTTGGGGTTTCCTCCATGAAGGTGCTTCAGTAAGGGCGCTTTCCTGCAGGGGTAGCCGGTTTCTTGCATTTATTCAAGGCGGAGCTCTTGGTACCCGCCGCAGGAAGTGCCCTTGCTGTTGGAGATGGAGTGGGAGAGGAAGAGGGTGCACTTATAGTTGCTGCCACTCCTGCCTCTATCGCTCACTTTCTCCTTTTGGCCTCGGCGCCGCAAATGCGCTTACGCCTTGGCCTTTGTATTACATCACGAGGGGATCTGCCATGTCCAGCCTCATTCCGAGTGGTGGATTGGGGTGGACATTTCTGTTCATCCCCAGTCATCGCCATAGATTGAGGTGAGCATTTCCGTCCAGCCTCGGGATTTGTTTTTGTTTTTTCTGTGTCTGTTTTTGTGTTTCTCTCATTCATGTGTGTTCCCACAAGTAGCAGGGGAAGAGTTGGTTACTCTGGCAGAGCCCCGCATTACCAGAGGAAGGCTGATTACAATGAGCTTTCGCTCGGTTCCCCACTAGGATCGTTCGTAACCGCATATCACCTTGCGGCCATTCAGCTGTCGGCACGATTCCTTACACCTTAGCTTGGGTAGGCTGGTCCACGGTGGCATGTTTACTGAAAAGTTGCCCTTTTCTGAACTTTGAAGGGCCGTAACTTTTTAAATAAGGGAGAGCGCCGCTTTTTTTTTCGGATTCGTAATCTACGCATCAAAATACGTAAGTACAGTCAAACATTTTTTCAAAATCACCGGGTGTTCACAAAACGAAAATTTACCGAAAAAGTCTATCGGAGTCAAATCGCAGGATCTCGGTGACCCATTCACATTACTTCCTTGTGAGGTAATGCAGAATATCCAATGTGGCATTAGCTGTGCGGCATGTAGCGACGTCCTATTGAAACCACATGTTGTTGGTATCCAGATCATTCAGTTCAGACTGAAATAAGTTGGTAATCATCGCCGTTGAATGTGATGGCCTAGCCAATGTCGTTGTCAAAATCAAAACCAGCCCAAAATCAACACCAAACAGTGACTTTTACGAGATTTCATGTGGACTGATACCGTCTCAAATTCGATAATTTTGTTTGAACACGTACCAATTCTTCAGAAAAGGGCCTCATCTCTGAAAATGATTTTTCGATGGAAATTAGTGTCAGTTGCCAACTGATCCAGAGCCCATTCAGCTAACACACGTCGTTGTCTAAGGTCGTTTTACTTCAGTTTCTGGGTCAGTTGAATTTTGTACAGGCTCAGGTCCAAGTTACGACACAAAATTTAGTTGTGGTGTGTGGGCGACGCGAAATTTACAGCCTTGGATTCTCTTGCACACTCTCACAGATAGCGGCGATGTTTTCGGCAGAAATTACGTTTCGTCAACGTATGGGTGTTAGTCGATAGTTTACTGAACCAGTGGACTCAATTAAATTCATTCACCACACTGTGGATAGTCCTGTCCGTAGGACGATTATGACGACCGTTAATGGGCGGAGCGCACGGTACGTTGCCCTATTTTGATAAAACTATTTTATTTTTGCACGTGTTGTTGAGTGCTATATTCGTCCTTGGTGATTCGGCAGAACGGACTGAAAAAATACAACTAATTATTTGACAGAGGTAGCTTCACTAAGATGGCCATTATCAACTGTCAAAGTTCGGAAGTCCCTTTCATTTAGGAATCCTCTTTCTCCATCAGTTCCTTTGAATGTAATGTTTTATTTTGTGTTCCCTCATTGCATTGCATAAAGAATATTAGTTTATCATTAAAATCTATTGAAATCTTAGAAATGATAATATTGATAAAAAATGAGAAATGAAAATTTCTAGTTTCTAGAAATTTCTAGAAATTGTATTTTCTCACTTCTCAAGATAATCTTCTACCACATTGTAACGGCTACATCCATCAATTTATAAATAATGAATGAAATGAAATTTTATTTGGCATATTTCGATTTTATGTTGATACCCTATTGCGTGTAAATATGGATTTAGATTGAGAAAGTTACCCCATCTAGACAGGCTAGTCTTTCACCAATAGATCCAAATGTGTACCTCATTGTGAGTAAATCGTTAACACGTGTTCCGGGCTAGATGACCCACATTATAACAATATTTTCCATACAATCTTTTATGAACTTTATTTAGTTATGCTTTTTTTAATGACACCCTCTCCTTCTCGCACAAATGATAATCAAATGATAATGCAATTCTTAACATGTTGAGATGTATCAAACAGTTTCTCATTGCCATGGTTACCCAACTAGAAACGGAGACCTCATCAGAATTCCTGCAAACAGCTCATCATTTTATGAAAAAAGCCCCTCATGTAGAGGTATACAGTTTTTCAATCATCTTCTCGCAAACCTGAGTGAGCAACGGAATAAAAACTTCTTCAAATCAGAATTGAAAGTATATTTGCAAGACAAGTGTTACTATAGTATCTAAGAATTTCTTGATGCAAAATGAAAATGTGTTTGCTCATACGTATGCTCATATGTATAAATGTTATACATATTTTCATGTATATGTGAACAAATCTATTGAATTGTGATATTTTAATATTTTTGATTGTAAATTTGTCTATCATCACACGGTTTTTTTATTTGTGGCGTATGTATCATGTATATATCATGCTGTATGTGATCTGTACGGATTGAATAAAGATTATTATTATTATTAAGTTACCTGGTGAATATCAATTACTTTTGGTTACTGTTTACAGTGCCCAAGATGGACCACCATTCCATTCCCAAAATAGGCTTCAACTCGGTGAATTGCAAACCTGGAACGGGATTTCTACCGACGATAAACCCGAAGAAAGCTGTCACTTTGGAACTTAGCCATGGAACCGACAAACAAGTAATTTCACTGCCCACGGATCGTCTGGAACAAAACAAACGCTATTACGTTACGTTTACGGTGAAGGGACATGATGCGTCTCCTCCTGAACTAGAAAATAGTGGTAATGGTGCAGCACATAGACATTCCAAGAGTGACTGAAGTTCAATGTGTTTCAACTTGTGCAAAAACCGAAGTAGAAGAAGATTTGTAAAAAAATGTGATTCTGTGTTCATAACAACCGACGTTAATAAAATCAATTCTGAAGCATTTGTGGACACAGTATTTATCGCACATTATCAAACCGGTTTAATGAAGCTAAATTTATTTTCTGGAAACCAGATCATCATTACGGAACCAGAATTTCCTGATGTGTCAGAAAGTGAATTTTATTTTGGAATGATGCCTAGTTATATGAGATGAGACCTTGCAGTCTGCCATACTTTATAAGAAATAGGCAAAACGTGGATGAAATTACTTAGGATAATTAAATATTCTGCCTTTCAGTAGAACCTATGTAAGAAATGACTCCTTGAAAACTACCAATACATTTAAAAATGTTACAATTGAAGGTTACAATCGAATTAACAGTGTTTGATTTCATTTGAGAAAGAGTGAAATAGGTTTTTCTGGGGCTACTACATTTTCATTTCTTTTTCCTGAATATATGACGTCACTATGTCGGTCGGTCAGTAGCCAAGCGGTTCGGCGTGGGTGCTTTGTTCACTCACTCGAATTGACTGCCGTGTTGGTCGGTGGTTCAAGCCCTAGTCTGAACGATCGATCTTCACTTGCTATCGTCCAACCCGTACTAGGAATCACACGTTAAAAGGTAAGACCTCGTTAATCCCTAGCTCGCACAAGTTTCGACTTCTGAGGGTTGTCGTTCGTAGGGGTGCGACAGCTGGTTGACGGAAAAACAGATTTTAAAACAGATATGTATCTGTACAGTAGGTAGGGTGAGTGTAAACCCTCAGCACTTAGACCACATGTGACCCATTGTACATCCTCACGAGGATTTGTCCTCCTAGGTCATCGTCCATCCTGTCTTTTACAGGAAGGTGGACATGTCACTGGGAGACATCTCTTTTATATCGTCAAGTGTAGTCCAAGACTCGCCGAACACACACTCTCTTATTGACGTATAGGTGTGTCCACTAGCCCCATATTATGGAGGTGTCTACTCAGTTGATAGTGTTCAGTCAGAAATCCTACTTTTAAGCGTAGATTTTTCCTGGTCATCAGCAGATATTTCTTCGGCGCCAACTTCCCAGGATCGCATAAGTTGATCCTAGTAAGATTGTATCCTTTGATTCCCCCCATTTCTTTAGGAATGGAGCATGGGTGTAACATTTGGCTGGTTCCATAATTGTCGAAGTTATCAGGCTATAGGTCCCACTGGGTCCTAAAATTCTTAGTCCAGCCGCTTCCTTGGCTAAAGAGTCGGCAATGCGATTACCTTTACTCCTGTCGTGTCCTTAAACCCACCCCAGGATAATGTTATCATCTACCGAGGCTTTGGCTGAATCTTGGTGACACTCTAGTACGAGCCCTGAGGTTACACGTTGTCTGTTCAAGGCTAGTAGGGCTTGTCTGCTGTCAGTGCAGACTGATATGTTTTTGCCAGAAGTTCCTTTCTTGGTTATTTCTTTTGTGGCGATTGAGATACCAGCCAGTTCTGTTTGGACCACGCTGGTATTTTTTCCCATTCCCCAGTCAATCCTTAGGCTCAGTGATCTGGAATACACTCCACATCCTTAGCCTTCTTTGGCTTTTGAGTCGTCTGTATATATGCGTATTGCATTTGTAGCGTCTGACTCTGTGTTCTATTTTATTTGTATTTTGTTGGGTTTATTAAACACAAACCTGGGTTCAATTACATCACTGGTTGCCTGCAGAAGACGTTACGCAGCAAGTGCTTCTCGCTACATGCCCAGCCTCAATTGACCCATTCCTACTTCGAGGTTTACACCAGCTGTGAACAATCCTACCATGGCCATTAACGCAACCTCCTTAACGTACAGGTCCATAGGGGTCAGACCCCATGGCGTCACTAATACGATCATGGAAATAATATGGTGCTAAAAATAAAATACATCTATCGTCACACAGATGGCGTTGCTAGTATTGAATAAATATGATTTTTAGTTGACCCTAACCTTCAGAAGATACGTGTATGCAGCTATTGGACTATAATTTTGTGAGACAGAACATTTTGAATGAAGCATTTTTTGTTAGTCTCAAAAAATTGGATGAAAGAAATGTTGTGTCCTACTAAAGCATTGCTTTTTGGCTAAAAAATGTCTGTGATGCACTGTTTGGAAACTTTGGTGTGATAATGAATATTACTGGAGTTCTATCCCAACACCAAACTGTTATTTTTAACACCTCGACACGTGTTTCAATCACCAAGTGATCATCTTCAGGAGAAAGGTTGAACTAAGTCTACATACAATATTGGCCTCATTTATAACAAAGGTACCTATGCTAGGTAACTGTGTCATGAATGTCTCAAAATTAATTTCAGAATGTTGCTTCATCTACTAATCAGGTGAATCTGATAACTGAAAACACTATTTTAACAAGCCAAATAGTAAACTATCAGATATTGGTCCATCATCGTTATTCATAATATTACTCTGTTGACTTATTACTAAGCTCTCATAGGCATCTAGATGCCTGTTTCGTATCCCCCAATGCCACCTCCCGGTTTGAGTGCCCTGAAGTAGAAACTTCACCCCACAAAATAGATTTTGCGAGGAAAACTTAATACTCCACTTCATCCACCCCCGCTTTTCGAGCGGTCCTGAACTTACTTAGTACATATTATTTCTCTCGTGTAACTTGATGTTTATATGAAAGTAGTTGTTTCGAGAGGGGTTTTTCTTCCAGTTTGTGTATGAAAATTACTTCTTTGCATGATTTACACATCTTTGTGAAGAGTCCATCTTGAAATTATTTGCTTCCTTCCTTCCATTTATTTTGTATAAAAATGGAGAAGTAGAGAGCCATAACCTTTTTTCATAATTTCCAGGTCTTATTATATACTCAAATATTTTCGATAGGTAGTGATATTTTTGATAATTTTCTCTAGAGTGTGAACTCTGCCAATTCGGTTGTTGATTAAGATAAGTTACATCTCGAAAAAGAAATGGAATAAGTATAGTAATATAATTGCACTAGTAATGGGAGATATATTGATGGGTGTCTAAAAAAAACCAACCAAACGGGAATAACCAATGAAAACGATAATCATGATCGATCGAACGCTAAATAAACATTGATTTATTTTGTCATTTGTGTGAAAATTATGGGAAAAATACTATTATAAATATAATTAGTGATCATGTTAGTTCCAAATGAAATAATTGTTGTACAGGTGTGTTGAAAGAATTAAAATTATTTTTATTCATAGTTTTGATTTTTGAAATTTCCCAGAAACGTATCATGACCATCAACAAATTTCAGTTAACCGTACGTGTTATATTTTTTGTGCAAAATCACAATGAAATAAAAAGAGAACAGCCGGTATCGTGGAAAAACAATTCATGGCTTTTGCATGACGATAATGTACCTGCTCCCTCGTCATTGCTTGTTTGTAATTTTTTAACCAAAAATAACACCGTAATCATGCCTCAGCCACCGTATTCACCAGATTTGGCCCCCTGTTCCCACGGAAGAACGGTGTTATGCGAATTTGAGGAGAAAAAATCTCATTGAATAAGTTCAAAGATATACCAAAAGTACTAATTAGACCTGCTTGGAGGATAGGAGAAACTCTGGCATAAGTATATAATATCTCTGAGGGGGACTACTTTGAAGGGGACAAAATAGAAACTGATGAATGAATGAATATTTTTTGAGAAAATTAAAAAAAAACACCAAATTTTTTGCTCAGAGGGCGTATACAATTGAAATAAAAATTTTAATTTGTATAGTTACTTTGGCATACTATTATTATTATTATTTCAACCGTAGTGTGCGCTGGTCAGGCCCTATCCCCGGAGCCCCGATACATTCAAGAGGGCGCGCCAGCATTATCAACCAATGACCACTCCACACACCGTGAGGTGAGTGATCATTGNAGAGTTATTCTAAAAGTTTACCGAGTGAACAAGCCAAGGAAAAGTCTCAGCAACAAAATCCCAATCTGTGAGTATAATTTAGATTTCACAAATTTCAAACTGAGCGAAGAGGGAAAAGATTGTGTGAAGTGATATTGAAGCTTGAGTCAAAGTTGTATTTTTGAGTGAACGTAAAAACATGGAATCATGTGAGAATCATTCAAACTTTAACGTTTCATTCACCACTGAATGGGTAATATTTCACACTCAAGTTCAGAACAGAACTTTTTGTTGATTCAACAGTGCTTCCAGAATATTTCTTATAAATACGTTCTATCACACTTCACAACTTGGAATTGATTGGCTTGATCATGTGCATTCTATCCCAGAACTCCATAGCTTTCCGTTCGGGATGATCTGGTAGAATTTTCAGTTCTTCTCCAATATCAAGAACTTGGAATGAATTTGCGGTGATAGGAGACCATTTCACCGGCAGCAATGGGTCGTCATTCGTTGGGGTTGGATTCCCATACTTGGCAAAGTTCGCCCAGAGCTTAACCATTCTAAGAATTCCTACCAGTTCAGCACTGCCGGGTTCGATATCTGGAGTGAAGAAGCTCTTGAAAAGGTATGCGATGTCTTCCGCATGACAAACACCTGTGAAGGAAATGCAATAATAGTAATTGATTTTTTGGTTTCAGAATATCAAAAATGTTTGTAAAATTGAAAATTAGCCGATATTTGACAAAAGGCGATATCAAAACTTACTATCAGGTTGCTTCAAAAGTTTAGTCCGTTTATACGAGTCTACTTTAACCTATAATATCTTAGTGAATACTCATTCTATTCAATCTAAATAAGCGTTTGAGTCAGTGCATTTTTACCAATGTATCACAAGTCAATTGATTCCGTCAGCATGGAATTTGGGTGTTCAGGATGTGATGAAGTTGACGAGGGTGGTTTTGGCTAAATCATGATTGGCGAGAGGTCTGGAGAGTATGGTGGGTGAGGCAAAACTTCGACGCTTAATTACTTTATTTTTCGGTTCAAGATTCGTGAAAGGTGCGAATGGATATTGTGATGGAGCAGGATCGGATCCTTTTGTTGATCAGTGCCGGCTGCCGCTGATGCAGCTGATGGTGATCAGTGCCAGGTGATGATGCAGCGATCGGAATTGGTCACCAGTGCCTACAATAAGACTGCGATGGTTTGGCCCGGTTGCAGAAAGTTATAGTGAATTATACCAGTCGCTGACCACCATAGAGTAACCATGTTCTTTTATGGTGTATATTCGCTTTCGGAAAGTGCCTGTGTGGCTCATCGGTATCCAACCACCGCCCTGAGACTCTCCTAATGTCGTAGAGGATCCACTTTCCATCACATTTGATGATCCTATCTAAAAATATCGTTTTGGTTGCACAAAAGACCGGAAGAACAGTCCTTGAAACATGAACATTTCTCTCAATCATTCACTTCGTGACCAGTACCAGGTCCGTCAGACCGGACATCTGCCACAATACATCTACCTCTCTATACCTGTCCAACAATATAAATTTTGGCCCCGAACAGCAAAGTGACTAGTGCGAACTTCGAGCTGAACGCAGCAAGCATTTAAGAGGTTTCATAAAATTCAGTTCAGTGTCCAAAGAAAAGTTGTAGAAGAAAATAGGGGTTTTACTAGAATCCAAATGAGATTTGGCAGTCTTATAAACTTCATACTGGAAAGCATTGTCGGTATAAAGCTGAAAAAAACACACATTTGAAAATAAACTGAAAAATAAACTGAAAACATATAGTTCTTCATAAACAAGAGAAAAAATACATCTCGTAATTACAAAAACAAAAAAAAGTTCCCAAATCACATCTATGAATGTGATATATTGAATTTTTCATCTCAAGGCTGACATATCACTAAACAAACGATAATACGATTTTTCACTAGTTCGGGCTTCCATTGTCTACTATGATTCTGATATGATTTGAAATCTCTGAAAAGATTAAAATTAAAATATCTGAAAAATATCAGTTATATTAGGCAATAAACCGAGAAATGGAATAACGATGAAATAAAAATAGCAACGAAACGGCGTTTCAATTGTAAGTATCTTTGGGTGGAGACTGGACTATTACTCCGAGGAATTGCTATTAATAGGGCATTCGAACGCTTTCACCTATCCCATCTTTCCCCTCTCCGCTTCACCAGTTTAGCGAAAATTGACCGTTATTCGCTTGATTGAAGGTTTCCTTAATTGCGTATCTCTACGCTAACTTGGCTGAATGCGTCGTTGAACAACATATATGCAGCCTCTTTGAACTTTCTCTTGAACCAGTGTTCTTCTCTGTGGATGATGCCAACCTGTCACCACTTATATTGGTGAATCCAAACATACTCTGCTATTCTCGATTTGCTGGTTCCTCCTCGTTGTGTGTTTATCTTATGTTCGGCAATGCGGTCTTTTGATGGCCTCTTGAGTTCACCGATATAGGATTTGCTGTACCTACAGGTCAATTCTTGAAATCGCCTCACAAGGCAGAGAACCGTCACCCAGTGTTTCATTTTCCCTTCGTCAGAGAAATATCGGAAAGGATAAGGAAAATTTGGTTCAAGAACAATATTAGATTCGGTAACACATCCGCAGCAGCACCATGAAAACTAGGCCACCAAACGCAGACTGCGATTCCAAAAATTGCACATACTATATCGGTGAAACTAAGATGCCTATTGAAAGCCCGCTTTGCCGAGCACAAGAGAAACACACAGCTAGGAGAAACCGGGAAATCGAGAATGACAGAGCATGTTGGGACTCATCAACACAACATCAAGCGGTCCCAAGCTGTGATCATCCACAGAGAAAAACACTGGTTCAAGAGGAAGCTCAAAGAAGCTGCATATATGTTGTCCAACGACCAAGCTAGCGCAGGGATACGCAACATATGGAAACCTTTTAACAAGCAAAAAATGCTCAACTCTTGCTGAATGGCAAAGAGGAAATAGGGGATAGGTGAATGACCTTTCAATAGTCATCTCTTGGAGGAATAGTTCAGTCACCACCCAAAGACGATTGTGGATACTAACAATCGAAATGTCGTGAAGCAACTTGGTTTGAAATCTTTTCAAATTTCATTTTTGATTGTTAAAATTTTAATTTTTGCGGCGGCCTTCAAACCCGAATGAAGATAGAAACACTGATGGTACGAAGTTTCGATTAGAGGAATTGTTCAACTTCATTTCAACTACAGCACTCACCCTGTAAATATTATCCAAGTCAGTCAAAGGATTCTCGTTGTCATGAAAATAAAATCGTTTGATTTCTTCCACAGCTCTTTTGTAAATATCACTTCCTACCCTCAAATTCATAGACCGAGGCACAACAGTTTCATCCAACAGAAGTTTGTTTGTCTTTCCAGTAATACAGAGAGAGTAAACGAACATTCCCTCTCGATTGCAACATCCTATTATCAGCGGAACTTTTGTGTAGTTTCCTGATTTCATGATGGTTGAGGGATCTTCAGATAAAAAAGCTTCCTCGTCGGAGGGTTCTTCAACAACCGGTCCAAAGGGTCTGAACACACCTACCATAAGGTGCTGAAATTGATAATATTGAATCGGTTGGAGCTGGGTATATGGAAATAATAATGAGGGACTTAGACAACGTCTATAAATTCTCTGCAGGAGTGGGATTAATGAATACTGTGTTCGTCGCCTTGTTGTGAAATCTGCTGAGGAAGACAGAAGGAGATTTTTTATTGATGGTCAATGTCGAAGATTGACTTTGCAATATACTACAGTGAAGACAGTCCTTTATATAAGACGAATCAATTTCGAGTTCATATCATAAGGGGAGATGTCTCTGCTTGACTATGCGCTACTTATAATTCTGGAATGTTATTTTGTATTTAAGAGTAAACCACATTGTTTTAGAACATTGGGTATATCTTTATTTAGCACTGAATAAAATTGAAACAAAAAACTACAACCAAATGCCAGGAAAAATACTTGTATTAGATCACGTGGTCCTCGAAAAAACAATACATGGAATATAAAAGACTAATGAAAAATTCCCTCATAAGATAATAAAACATCATGAATGATCAGCCTGTAGTTTAACAAAAGATATAAGGAAAAACAGGAGACCAAAGTGATGGCTATATGGAAGAATACGTGATGAAGATGAAAAATAGCCCTACCAAGGGAGAGACAGTATCCATTGTCAGATAAATGATAGAGACGATGTTTTACTGAATATTAAGTTCGTTATAATAATAATAATAATAATAATAATAAATATGCTTTATTATCCAAAGAAAAGTTCTTATTAACAAAGCTTTGGTGAACATTTTGAGAAAGAAAAAACATAGTCAAGTGCATGAAATCAGAATATAAGGTAGTAGATTGATAAAAATATCTAGAGTCCTACCATAAACATGAAAATAAAAATTTTGAAAGTCGTATTTTCTGAAGAACATTGGATTATATACAATATGAATGCAATATAAACAAATATAAACAAAATAATATACCTATATGAAGGTATATCATAAAATTCTTGCAAACTATAATATGGCCTCTCGCTAAGAAAAGCCTTTGTAGATTTTCGAAATTCAGTACAGATTACTACGCATTTTAGGTAGTTTGGAAGATGATTATACATCTTGAGACCATTATACAATATAGAATTTTTAATTGAAGTAGTGTTAGGTATGGGAAGACTTAAATTTAGGGTCTGGAGTGTGGTGTAATGAGAGACAATAGAGGGAAGTTCTGTTCTATGTTTATGCACTAAACAAACTGTTTCTAAAATGAATAGAGCATACAGTGATAAAATTTTGTTTGCTACAAACAAAGGCCTACAAGAATCTCGCCGCCTGGCTCTACAGAGAAATCTTAATGACCTTTTCTGCAGAATAAAAATCTACTCCAATCTAGTTTGATTACTTTCCCATATCTTAGATGTGATTCTACTAATGAATAATACAGTTTTAGCTGCTGTTAGTCCTAGTTTGTTAGAAGTTATTTTCACATAACTAACATCCAGATGAAAGTTTTTCGTTAAGAGATATTATGTGGTCCTCAAATTTCAATTCATTATCAATTCATAACCCAAGAAATTTGTTGCATGACGTGTTCTCAATCACATTCGAATTCGACGCTAGAGGAATATTATCAAGAATGCAATTAAAAGTTAAAAGTTCAGTTTTTGAGACATTGAAAGCTAATAAATTTGCCACCAATCTGAAAGTTTCGAAATATCAGAGCAAATGGCATTATATAGATCATTTGTGTTGGTATTGTGCCATAATATTGTAGTATCGTCGGCGAATAAAGTAAATTTACTCTCATTATCAATGGTAGTCAAGTCATTGACTTGACTACCAGACTAGAAATAGAGTAGGTCCCAGTACTGATCCTTGTGGTACTCCGTTAGATATGTTAGAAACATCAGATACTGTTGTGTATTTAATCCTTTGACTTCTATCCGATAGATAAGAAGTAAACCTT
Organism: Leptinotarsa decemlineata; assembly: GCF_000500325.1. Classification (NCBI taxonomy): domain Eukaryota; kingdom Metazoa; phylum Arthropoda; class Insecta; order Coleoptera; family Chrysomelidae; genus Leptinotarsa; species Leptinotarsa decemlineata. The sequence continues at coordinate 56,328 of NW_019291312.1, forward strand.
TTATGAGTAATACATTCAAAACCGTAGAGATAAAGTTTCCTGAGCAGAATTTCGTGATTAACACAGTCAAATTCTTCAGAGAAGTCGCGAAAGATTGCTGCTGTAATTTCCCGTCTATTAATGTTACTATACACTTCATATGAAAATGAAAATATGGTATCATGAGTATTTTTGTTTGACTGGAATCCAAATTGTTTGAAGCTTATTATATTACCGAAATTCAATTGTTCTGTTAAACGTATTTTCACCAGTTTTTCAATAATTTTTGCTAACGACGGAATAAGAGAAATTGGGCGATAGTTCGAGGGATTCTCTAGATCACCACCTTTGTAAAGAGGGATTACGATTGAAGTTTTTAAGAACGAGGGAAATGAACCCGTTAGAAATGAATGATTGATTGCCTTCGCCAATGCATTAAGAGCAGTAGCAGGAAGATTTTCAAAGATTTTCATGGATAATTCGTCGTTACCAAATACCGATTTATTATTAAATGAAGCGATTATTGCCTGTAATTCGCAAACATTAGTAGGGTGTAAAATAAGTTTTTCGTAAGAAATTAAATTGCGTAATTTCTCAAGGGGATCATACGGTGCGTCAGATTTATTAGTTAAAGTGACGGCTATTGAACAATAATATTTGTTAAGTTCACCTATTGGTATTGGTATTTCTGCTTGTTTATTTTTACACTTTTCTAGAAAGTCGTTTATAATAGACCAAGTCTCTTGGTCTTGCTTGGGTAATCCTTTTTTGATAAAAAATACATTTTGCATGGTTAATCAGTTTTTTATAAATGTTTTTGTATTTTTCAACATAGTTATGAAATGCTGTGTTATTTGTGAATTTTTTAATGTAGTTGAGCGATCGTAGATTACAAGAAGATATTTTTATGCCTTTGCTAAGCCAGTGCTTTTTTAATTTTAATTTCATCTTTTGATGGGGAAAGGAGTTATTAAAAATGGACCAGAGCTGATTATAAAATGTTTGAAGGGGATCAATAACATCCTGAGTATGTTCCCAATTAATTTGACTACATTTTAAATAGAACCTATTATAGTTTGCTGTACTGTAGAGTCTACCATACTTGAACTTTTTACCTTGTTTTGTAGAATCGATGTTAACACTGGAGTGAATAGCTTCATGATCAGATAATCCAGAAGAAATAACAGAAATAACATGACCGGAAATTATCGTTACTATATACATAATCAATAATCGAATTACTATGCTGTGTTATACGAGTTGGAATATCAACATGCATTTTCAAGTCAAAAAAAGTTAATAGATTCATCAGCGACTGCATTAAAATCGATTCAGCTTCGTCAAAATTAATATTAAAGTCCCCCGTAAGAATAAAATTTTACTTAAAGGAAGGTGTTGATGTCATAAGAAGGTGATCAATAAGTATTTAACTTTTTTGAATATACTACAGAAAACTCGAAAATATCTTCAAGAAGCAAATACTTGGAGAACCAAGTGAAATGCACGTTAAAAATGGTTAATAAACAATATCTTGATGGTAGATATACTTGTAACTTCGGACTCATTATTTGGAAGTTTCTATAAACCAACTTATAGTAAACTATGCAAAAACCAGCAAACATCTCCTTAACGATAGCTGCTAAGGATTCCAATGAAAAGATCCAGAGCTGAAGCTCCATAACAAAGTCATTCAGATATATAGTTCACTCAGATCGTTGACGAAGTCCTGTATAGAAATACGGTCAAAATCTGGAATGTGACGAAAGAAATTGAAGTAATGGGGGGATGGGGGATGATGGGGGATGATATAAAAGAACATCGCCTTATTAATTTATTTGAAATAAGATGAACTCACGTCTGGTATTTTTTCGGAGGCTCGAAACAATTCTTCTAGGGACACATTTCTCAAATGCTTCAGTAAGAGTTCTTCATCATTAGTGTATACTCCCAAATTTTCTGCCAACTGATGGATGGTGTATTTGCTGCAACTTGCCCAAACGTTTGTAGCACATCCACTTTGCGATATCGCTTTATGAAATAGACCTGAAAAATGAAGTGTCTGCTGTATAGGAAATTATTTTACCTAACGATTTCCTCGATAGTATGTTGGTCCGAATACGACTAAATGAATAAAAAGTTTGAAGGAAATAGATAGAAACAGAAGTGAGGAGGAAGAAAACACGGAGGTTATCAATGGAAATAACCGAAATAACCCATTGAAATGCATGTCAAAAATGAGCAATAACAAATAATTTTTTTGTGATGCAGTATTCGGAACCTTTGATGTAGTAGCAAATGCTACTGGTATTTTTTCACAACACCAAACCGATATTTTATCACTGGGAGACACCTCCTTTATATCGGCAGGTGAGGCCAAGATGCGTCGAACACACACTCTTTTATTGACGATAACTCCGGACACTCTCATAAGATATGCCTGACAGATTTATCTTCCTGGCAAAACTGCATCCTTTGATTCCATCCCATATCTTTAGGGATTGAGCATGAGTGTGACGTTTGGCTAGTTACATCATCATCACATAACTGATATGTGTGACTGATGACTTGTGATGGATGACTCCTCGTGGAGGAGTCCAAGGAAGAGCTCCCGTTTCCCCCAGCAAGACTCCTGGGAGCAATGGAAGATCCGCCGGAGCAGATCCAAGATATTCTAGAGGAATACCCACTAGGAATCAGGTAGCGGACAGCTACGACCTGGAAGGAGCAGCAATCGGATGCCATTTACCTTCTGCCTCACAACCTGGACCTATATTCTAATTACGATCGCAACTGAACCGGACCACTCCAACGGAACAACTGAAAACCAAGAAAAACAAGAGGAACACAAGACAATATAAGACAACACGACATTAGACATTATTACACAAGACAACATACACACACACACACACACACACAATCCACTAACCCTGAAGAGGCATAAGCCTATAGCAGGGCTCCACACAAAATACATTATCAGAAATATTTTGTAATTTCAACCGAAAGCTCTAATAAACATTTTGTATGTATGTTTATGTAAACGTTTTTTGACTCAGAGTACAATCACCGTATGTTACTGTCAACATTTCGAGTTTTTTTAGTACTCATCTTCATTTTTCAAACAGAATCCAATGCAAATTATTTGATCCATTTTTTGATAACAGAAAATCGCCGAACAGGCAAAACGCTTCTAACTTGTAAGCCTCTCATCAATAAACTAAACATGCTAAACAGCTGAAATCGTGAACGTATGGTTATGATGAATGTATCAGCATAAATAAATGAAAACATCGCTAAGGTATTTGTGTGTCGAAAAATTTTTCTTTTTTACACGCTTTATGTATGTATGTATGTATGTATGTATGCATGTATGCATGTATGTATGTATGCATGTATGCATGTATGTATGTATGTATAAAAAAATCTGTATAAAATCTGTTTTACCGTTAACCAGCTGTCGCACCCCTACGAACGACAACCCTCAGAAGTCGAAACTTGTGCGAGCAAGGATGTATGTATGTTATTTTCAATGAAACTTCAAATCAAAATATCAAGACTGAATTATTTTTTGAAAAAAATATGTTTTCCGCATATCCACGACTCAAAGTTCGAGCGATAATGCCGATTCATTTTTGAATAACTGTTTCTCAGAAGAGCACATATTTATTGTTAGGAACAGAAGCAACAGTCATTCGAAGTTCGATGAGATCCAAATCAGTTTAAAGGTAGTAGACAAAAAAATAACAAGTCACGATCATATTCGTCATTCTTAACTAGATGGTGACTTACAGGATTGAAAGAAGAGGACCAGTTGAATGAACAGCTATATATTCAGACCTGAATCTATTAGACATTTTCATAGCGAATATGAGAGAACTGTTCTGTAGTTCAACAAAATTTCCTTGATGACTTCTTTCACAATATAATTTTACTTTTTTATTAGTCAGTGGGCTATGCTTGAAGAATGGCAGTAAACAAATCTAAAGAAATGAACTTTAAACGTTCAAGCCAGTCTCGAATACACCTACACAGTAGGTTGAATGGACTGTCGCCTGTCAGAAAACAACTACTCCCTTGGCCAATACAACGAAGGGCGTTGGATTATATCCGACATCGGGCAAATTGCGAACATGCAGTTGGTTAGTACCTCGACCACTAGATGGAGTGACGTTTTGTTGTTCGTTCCAACTTATTGAGAGGAATGAACTACTCTGAAAGAATTCCGATTTCCAATTATGGAATATCATTGACTTCAGGTCGATGATGACCACTATCTTGCACTGATGAGTGACTAATGCGTCCGAAACCGGTCTGCAAATGTGCCCGTTCCAAAATTGAAGGTCGACTCTTTCAGTTATATATGCAGTTGCATATGCAGGAAATTTGTGGGAAGATTCCTGCACTGACGCCTGTCGGATATAATCCAACGCCCTTCGTGGTATTAGCCAGGGCAGTAGTTGTTTTATGATAGGCGTCAGTCCATTCAACCTACCGTGTAGGTATATTCGAGACTGGCTCAAACGTTTAAAGTTCATTTCTTTAGAATAATTTTACTTTTTGTACTTTGTTGCCATACAGAGTGATCACGTTTTAATGATATTATATTGCTACCTTCTTAACTATGAAAGTAACAAGTCCTATTGATTGGAGTAGAACTCCACTATGGAACTGTATAAGAACATAGGCTTTCACGGACGGAATCAAGTTTAGAAAGTACAAAATCTAAGCTGGGTGATTTTGTTTGTTTCCTTTACTTTCTGTTGGATTATAAATTCATTTGTTTCATTTACCTTATCAATAATGGATGAAAGCCGAATCGATAGATTAGTGGAATAAGCTCCCAGGAATGAGGCAGGCGAAAGATTTCGCCCAGATTCACGGAAGACCTGCTAAACCACAACCGTAAGGTTAGTGTTGGGTCTACTAACGGGGAATAGCTGGCTCAGAGAGCTTATGAGTAACATGGGTCTGACAGAAGAAACCCAATGAGGTTCTGTCAAGAAGAGAAAGAAAACGCATTGCATGTGCTCTGTGAATGCGAAGCGATAGCAAGGCTGAGACACGCAAAATGCGGGGAAGAGAAACGAGAGACTGCCAGCTGTATGAAGTTCAGTGTCAGTGTCAGGGCTATGGAGTCTCATCAAAGAGAGCAAGCTAGACAATGAGCTCTAAGGAGCATATAGCATCGCAATAGCATCGCAATAGACCTGAAAAAGCCATGAGCTAGCTCCTCGACAATCTAATCTAATCTACGTTGTCAATCTGAAATAATAATTATTTCAAGTATTACTGGGTTTACCATGTGCTCTATTTTTTTGTAATAATGATAATGATAAAAATAGAAAGTGGAGAACCTTTTGCCATCGGTGACAACATGAGAAGATGCACTGCTGCTCCTCCAGCACTCTCACCAAAAATTGTAACATTATTGGGATCACCAGAAAATTGTTTTATGTTTCTCTGCACCCAATTCAACGCCATAACCATATCTTTTAACCCAGCGTTCCCTGGTACTCCCAACGACGGATCTCGCAGGCGGAGGAATCCTGGAAAATTATTAAAATTGATGTAAAAAACATTTCAACATTTGTATAGTGTCTTTCATTAGGCGCTTCTTATTTCTAAATTTAAATAAAACAAAGGGTGTGTGAGATATCCTCGAATTTTTCTATTCGTTTGAAAGATCTGTTGATGCCATTACGTGTGGAATATAACATCGTTCAAATGTCCGCCACGGCTTCTCTGGGTGGAGCGCATCCGAAACGTCCAATTTTCCATGACTCTGGCACATAAATCAAGCTAAATTTGATTGATGACATGGATTATGTTGGCTTTGAGGGCCGCTGTGGTTTGTGGCTTATTTGAATACACCTGCAACTAAAGTAAACCCCACAAGAAAAAGTCTAACGGGTCAAATCGCACGATCTTGGTGGCCAGTTCACATCTCAACAACATGCCCATGCCAATGTGGCACGTAGCACCAATCGACAGCCATCTTAGTTTCAGACGGGATGGAGCCCAGCTCCCTTACCCTTTCAGCTGATTATTGTCAAAGAAGGACAAATGGGTTCATGACTGAGATGTTGACTGCATGAAGTCCTCAGACATCAGTACCGCCCTTCACGGGGTACCCCTACCTGGCTGGAGTGGGATGGATTAAAGATCTGCTCATCTTTTAACGAGGGACATGAGGGCCTCATTCGACAGAGTGTTGAGGCCTTCTATATCGGAAGGGGTCCTCTACAGCATAATCCATAGATTCCTTAAATAACGGATTTTCGTGAGATTCCGCACCTACAAAAACTCGCCGATTCCTCGACTGAATGGACTGCCGAATGGAAGGCAGTTTCAAATCTCTGAGGATGGCTTCACTCCGCACGAACCAAGGAGCATTAACAATCATCCTCATTAACTTTTTTTGTAATCTCTCCAGAGTGGAGATATTGTATGTAGCCGCTTGTCCCCAGACGCCTAAAGCATACATGATGACAGGCTTGAACATCATATTGTAGATGGTAATTTTGTTCATGAGGCTCATTTTCGATTTCCAGTTGATCAGAGGGTACAGACTAACTATCCGACCCTCGATCTATGTTTTAACGCACATAATGTGCGGGTTCCAAGTGAGCCTACGGTCTACTAGAAGACCGAGGTACTTTACCCGCGCTTGCCAGTCGATCTCCCTTCCAGAGATTCTCACTTTTCTGGCCGGAGAAGATAGTAATCTTCCCATGGTTATCACCTGAGTCTTGTTCGGGTTCACTTGGATCTTCCAATCGAGGTACCAGCGCTCGAGGTCGTCCAATGCACGTTGCATGTAGACGACGCCGAGCTCTCGACCCATGGAAGATGAGAGGAGGGCCGTGTCATCGGCGCACGTAGCGCCATCCTGTGGAGACCATATGTCATTGGTATCCAGATCATCCAATTCAGGCCAAAATAAGTTGGTATTCATCGACATATAGTGGTCGCCGTTCACAGTGATGGCCCGTTCCCAAAAAAATATGGACCAATACGCCACCAGCCCAAAATTCATACCAAACAGTGACTTTTTCGGGATGATTTGACGTTCACCGCTGAAGATGATTTTTCGAATGAAATTAGGGTCAGTTGCCAACTGCTCCAGAGCCCATTCAGCCAACAAGCGTCGTTGTCTATTATCATTTACCTTCAGTTCCTGGGTCAGTTGAATTTTGTAGGGGTTGTGTTGTAATGGAACGGGATTTTCTCTCAGGGTTTTTCGTGGGTGGTCAGGGAAAATCATATAATCTTATAATCTGGAACTTTCACTGATTCGGAGTGAAATGAATGGACAATACAGGAAATCAATAGTAGATGGTTACTCGCAATTATACAGCTAAATTGAGGTGTAATTAATTGTCACAATAGAACACTACTGGCTCTACCATTGCTTACCTAAAATAAGATGCAGGCACGGTCGCCACAATACAAGAATTATTCAACTTTCCAGTCCCCAGGCAAATTATATTGAACTGAATAAGGCGTGGGTAACAATAAAACCACTGACTTTTACATCCTTTCAACAAATCTCTCTCTTCCATCGCAATTCAATAAAATAGTTTTCGATATAATGAATATAGTTTAAAAAACTAAAAAACTCGCTTTTAAAAAACATCAAACTAAAAAGTTCAACAAATCTCTCTCTTCCATCGCAATTCAATAAAATAGTTTTCGATATAATGAATATAGTTTAAAAAACTAAAAAACACGCTTTTAAAAAACATCAAACTAAAAAGTAGAAAATATTTTTTTTTAAATAAGCTTAAAACAATAACGAACGAAATATACTAGTATTAGCAGCAGGCGCGCAAAGGAGGGTTACAAGTAAGGCAGCAGGCACGCGTATTAATAAAAAAATACTTTTTTAAATGAAGAAATACATGTGAAGTGAGTTGGAATCATATCAAGGATGTTACGTACAGCGCCATCTGCCCGCGAATAGATCAAGCAATAATGTCAATAATTCCGTCAAATACAGATTCCAAGCTTGAGAGTTACAAACAAACAAACATATATACATACATACAGGTGAAGCTAATAAAAGCATGCTATCAATAATTAATAAAAACAGTGGCGATTTTTCTATACATTCTTATAGGTGCGAGGTTTTTAGGTATACCGAGGATCGCTGTGGCAACCAACCGATCATATAAATATATGAAGAATGTATAAATAACGTAAAATGACTCAAAGGAAAAATGCCCGTGTTTTGCTACATCTCGCCCCCCCTCTTCAGCTTGAGTTCCGAGAATAATGGAGTGAAAATCAATCCAAATAGAACTTTGGCCTTATGCATAGTGCTAAAAATCTTGGCGTAACCATAGATAGTTTTTTGTCTTCACATGAACATGTGTCAAACATTCTCAAAGTATCATTCCTCAAGCTCAGATCGCTATATAAATTCAAGTGTCAGTTATCAGAAGAAATGAAACTCAGGTTAGTTGAAACTCTTCTTTATCCCAATATCGAGTATTGTTGTTCGGTGTATTACAATTTTTTGCCGCAATATAACAAGCAGCAATTACAACGTATACAAAATGCTTGCATGCGATTTGTATGCTGTATACCATATGATGAAGAAGTCATACCATATTTGTTAAAAATGAAGGAGCTGAATGTGAGCTACAGAGTCCAATATTTGATGATTTTTTATTTGTTTAACTTGCCTCAAACTAAAACACCTAGTTATTTATATAGTTTATTAAGCAGGCATTCTCACATACACATGATCAATTTGAGAATTAACTCATTCAACATACCTAGCCACCGTACTTCCAAATTTCAAGGATGTTTTTCGCCAGCATTATTAACCAACGACCACTCCCGACACCGTGGGGTAAGTGATCATTGGGCCCGAGAATCATCAAGGATTCCAATAATCAGAACAACCATCTTGACAGAGTGATCTGGATAGAGACTGCGGAGTTCGAAGAGAAAATCTCGATATTTTATCCGTTTTCCTCCTCTTTTCTGACGATATTCGTCTCGCCAGGAGCTGAAAACTCCACGACAAATATCGTCTTACTCTGGTGGTCGAGAAGGACTACATCAGGCTTATTAGCTTGTATGAGCCTGAGGATGGGGAATGAAGAGTTCCAATGAATTCGGCACTTCTCGTTCCCCACAACGGATTCAATATCCTCCGGAGCGCAGGGCAACACCGGTGTCTCGTCAATACCGTATGAGTGCCATAGATGATAATATAGCACTCTTAGGGCCGCGTTATGTCGATGGATATATGCCGAGACCGCATATGCTGGACATGATAATAGCAAGTGCATTAGGGCCTCGGGCGCCTCGCGGCAGGCCCTGCATCTTGTGTCAGGAACATTTATACCTGTCACGCGACTGCGGTAGACTAAGGTGTTGAAGACACCATCCTGGCAAGCCATGATGAACCCCTCAATTTTCGACTTCAGCCCAATCGACCTGAGAAAAGCGAATGCCAGGCGCTTTGATAAGAGTAGGTCTCCAATGTTATTGAAGAAAACTCTATGCATTGGCTTATCCTTAGGTTTTCGCAGAAGTAAGGTGATCTCTGAGGCTTTTATCTGACATTTCTGCTGAACGGGTTTCAACTCGGTGACAGAGTTGTGGTCACCTCGTTCAGTGTCTAAAACTATACCGAGTTCATCAGCTGCTCGGGCAGCTGCCCTTAAGAGAAATGCTCCAATTCTTGCTCTCTCATGGTCACGGACCATGCAGAGAAGGGGATCTGAACTCCTGAAGACTTTACAGGCCATATCCAGTATCATTCTGTCATGTAGACACTCCAAACTCAAAAGTCCACGATTTGGGATGCAAACTCCTATAGAGATGCATCATTTTTCGGGTCTTTACGTCGAGTTGAATACGTTCCAAAGTCAAAATTAAACATGGACTACTGGACAAGAAATTGCTTTTTGTATCTCAGCAATTTTTACTGCACTCAGCGGTTGATGCTTTTGCATTGGTTGGTTCATCTTTTATATTCATGGCTTTGGTTTTGCCAGATGATGAGACTTTTCTGCATATCACACTTACCTAGAGGCCCTAACCTGTAGTTGAAAGTAACCAGAACTATGTCTTCCGTCAGAAGGAATTCAGGTCCATATAAGTCGGAGTTGCCAGAGCTGCTGGTGAATCCTCCGCCGTGTATCCAGAACATAACTGGCTTCAGGGTGCTTCCTGAAATCTAAGTGAGGACATACTTTCAGAACATCCTTATAAGTCAGTGATTTTTGTAGCAACTTCAGAAATTCTTCTGAAACTGTACGTTTCAGACGAGAACGAATCAATTCAGAATTTCCATGAACTATAACTTGCTTACTTCTCGGGTGAACACGTTAAGGACTAAACAATCTTCAGATCCTACATATGCGGAGATACCCTTGGCATAGCACTCGCTTCCTTCTTTTGTAGCGTCTCGAACGCCTTTCCATTTTTCAGGAGGTTGGGGTGCCTGAGAAAAGTACAAAATGTGTATCATTCAACAGAGAAAGTGAGGTTATTTACCATTCGAATTGGCACAACTCCAATGGCACAACTCCAATGGCACAACTGTGATTGTTATATATAATGATATTATAATATAAATACGAACAAACACCGTACATGATATCAATAATTCAATTTATTTTCAGACGAACAAATAGTCGAATTTCACTAGTTCGGACTTCCATTGTCTATTATATAAAATGATTTGAAATTCCTGAAACAAATAAAAAAGAAGAATTGAAAATACGCAACATATGGAAACCCATCATCAAGCGAAAAATGGCTAACTCCCGCCAAAACGGTCATCTCCCACGGAACCAGTGAAGCGGAAAATGGAAAGCAGGGATAAGTGAAAGTACTCGAACGACCTATAAATAGTCATCTCTCGAAGGAATCAGTCCAGTCATCACCCGAAGACGATTGTAGATACTAACAATCGAAACGTCGTGAACTAACGTGACTTGGAATCTCTTCACTTTTTATTTTTATTTTCTTTTTTCATTTCTTTATTTTAATTTATTCAATTGTTCTATTTTTACTTGTAGTTTATTTCACTATTATTTCATTTCAGGTTCATTTTGGTTAATATAATTGTTATTTTCAGCTATTCATTTTCAATTCTTCTTTTTTATTTGTTTCAGGGATTTCAAATCATTTTATATATTAGACAATGGAAGTCCAAACTAGTGAAATTCATCATTAAACATTGTCAATCACCTTCAAACGAACAAATAGTCTTTATATTTAGTTTTGAACTTAGTGAAATTCAATTGTTTGAGGGAGGGGGACAGAATTATACTTTTGACAAATTTGGTACCTGAAAGACCGCCTGAATACTTCTGTTTTGAATTTTGGCATTGCAAGAATATTTTTATATCGAATATTCAGGTTATGGATGTCAGTATGATATGTAATTTTCCTATGAAGATATGAAGGTTCTTTTGTTATAATTATTTTATGAAAAAAACAGACAGTGACAGTGAAGTTACCTACTTTTCTCCATGTTGAGTCATCCAATTTCTTGAAGCTTATATGAAATCCTGTCTCGTCGACCAATACCAAGAATTAACCTGAGGAACGAGTTTTGAACTTTTTGAATATTATTTTTGTATTGATTGCTTAAATATGGGCCATAAAGAACATCCGCATAATTGAAAACTGAAAGAACCAAAGATTCACATGGGGACTTTTTCACATAATAACTCAGAATATGTCGGTTAACATAAATGATTTTTAGTGCAGAATAGGCACGTTGTGAGAGTTTATTCATAAATTTTTCAAGTCTCAGATCTACATCCACCAAAAAAACACCAAGTTTTTTTGCTTCTCTAACAATATCTAGTGGCTTATTTTGAATGCAGATATTCACAGAGTTATTCACTACGGAACAGTTAAATCTTGGACCAAAGATCATTACATTCCATTTACTAGGGTTCATAAATGAACAATGGTCCGTTGCCAATTCAACAAATGTATTTATATCTGCATTGATAATGCCACAAGCATTGTCTGCCATTTTCGTCAGAAAGCTGTGGTATACTTGAGTATCATCAGCGTATAAATGCACCTGACAAGTGTGAAGAGCCTATAGTGACTTGGATGTATATATAGAGAACAATAAATGGCCGAGTATGGATCCTTGACGTAACCCTGATTTGAGATATAAAATATCTGAGTTGTATTCCTCTATACTAACCAGTTGCTGTCTACTTTTCAAATAGTCCGTCCATAATGCAAGAGCATTGGCAGAAAAACTATTATAATCCAAAATGCCTAACAAAAGATTGTGATTAATAGTATTAAACGTCCGGTCGAAATCCAGTAGCACTAACACCGTACATTTGTTTTCATCTATTGTTGCATTATATATCATCCACAATATGTAGAAGGGCAGTTGAACAGATATACCCTTTTCGAAATCCCGAAAGCAACAGAGAAAAGTTCAAAATATGGTTTTTAAATTGAAACTCCATAGCCCCCTCCAAAATTTTTGACAATAAAGGCAGGATACTGATACCCCTCAAATCTTTAAATTCCATTGGATTTTGTATTTCAGGCACTCTCTTCCAGACAGTTGGGCAGACATTCTCAGTTAAACAGAAATTTATGATATGGGTAATATAGGGTACGATTTGAGGCCAACACAGCTTTATCAGCTTAATACTCAACCCATCGAATCATTTAGCGTTTGTTATTATTTCAAAAATAGTTTTGTGAACAAACAAATCATTAATTTCGTCGAAACTGACAGCTGTTTCAGCCTATTGGGCATCGTCAATACCAGACAGGCGGCCCTCGATTGAAGACAAAATGTGAATAACCAAGAAAACTACTTGATAAAAATAACTGCGTGAACGCAAGCGAGACATAAGTGGAACCACCTATCGGTGTGACACCCAAGTCAATTTGTCAAGTTTTTATGCACTGTTAGTGGTTTGACCAATCAACCGACATCTGCGGTAGCAGAAATTTGCGAAGATTTTCTGGAATGCCATCGGAAAACGAATCCACATGTTTCTAAAAACGATAAGAAATCGAGAAAGGTTATTGCAGTCAAGCTGCTGGAAAATAATTCCATGAAAATCAAAAGATAAATAGATGGTTCCACTTATATTTCGCTTGTGTTTACGCAAGATCTGTAGATCCGAGAATCAGCAACAAGGTTGGCAGCATTCGGTATACCGAATATTTCCGAAGAATCTCCAACACTCATGAACCTATTTAGCGGTGATGTCAAATTGCGAGTAATTACTGCATTTGTGAGGATTTTCACCGATTTGCGGTAAAAGTGGGATAATGACTTTTTGTGAAGATTTTTCGGGGGAGGATTTGAGAGTGATTCATATCTGAAATCGAAAATCGAAACGATGTTGTTTGTGTTATGTTATATCGTTCAATAAAGCAAGATCTAATAAAATATTAGTTCTGTGCTTGTATCAAATATTCCGTTCCAGGATATTTTGACATAATACTTATGAATGATACATAACACATGAGACATTTGATGAGAGAGTAAAAAGGAGCGAAAAAATGTTTGCAAGTTGTTTACTTCAGTTTTTTATGAGATTCGGCGATTCTTTCTCAAATCTTCAGATTTCGAGGCATCCGAGAGGAACTTTTCAAATAAACACTCTACTCAGGATATTTTGACATAATACTTATGAATGATACATAACACATGAGACATTTGATGAGAGAGTAAAAAGAAGCGAAAAAATGTTTGCAAGTTGTTTATTTCAGTTTTTTATGAGATTTGGCGATTCTTTCTCAAATCTTCAGATTTCGAGGCATCCGAGAGGAACTTTTCAAATAAACACTCTACTCAGAACATGTACATTGTTTGTTATTTTGATTTGATACAAATGGAACGTATCTTCATCACTTTTACCAAAACGATTTACCTGTTTGAAGCTATCAGTTTCAAAAATTATATTTCATTTTTTATATACTTGTTGTGAGTCTGATTTCCCATTCACCATTTTTATTCAATCATAATAAATATTTTGATATTTTTTTCATCATTTTATGTTATCTATCAGGTATTCGATAAAATACAAAGTAAACATTTATTATCAGTTGTATCACTTGACATCGTAGTTTTCAGTGGATTAAAGTGAGCTGTGTGAGAATTTTGTGAGGATTTAAAATAATTTGCGAATAAAAGGAATCACTTTGCCTTAAATTTCAGCGTATTTTGTACAATTTCCATTGGCAACACTGCTATTGATCTGTGTGACCGCCTTTCTATTATATTACTCACCTTGAATCGCAATTCGCCGAGAGGTGGTTTGGCGTATGGTATTCCTTGAAAACTAAAGAAAGTTTTTCCGTTTAAATCACTTTTCACAGAACCTAATAATTTTCCTTCCCGAACAGACACCAAGGGCTCCGCCATTTTCTATTTATTTTTGATTATTCTCCTCTATTATGTGTACGACAGATTTTTCAAGTGGAACAACACCGAACTTTAGAATGGGATACATTCACTGCGGAATAATGATGTGAAAATACAGTGCCGTATCGGTGATGTAATAATTCTTATCTGAAATTGAGTGTGATTTATTTTTAATGAGTTGATGATTGAGAACAGAAATCATGGTTGGACTGTCCTGATAATGTTTGTCTGCTCAACCACTAAATTGTTTGTGATCCACTGTTTGGAACCTTTGGTGAAGTAGTGAATATTACTGGAGATTTTTCCCAACACCAAACCGTGATTTTAACACCTCGACACGTGTTTCGATCACCAAGTGGTCATCTTCAAGAGGAGTATTGAACTTACAAATTTCCTAGATTGGAGTTTAAAAACATATTGTTCATAAACGAATAAACAAACATTTGAGAATATTTTGTTTAGTTGGGTTTTCCCAAATTCTCTAACAGCAAAATGTTCTCATGTATTTGTTTATCTTTTACAAACTATATAGTTTGAATAAGTTTCGGCTTGATCAACTGAACAGTATTTTCATAATGATGATAGTAATAACACCGGACTCTATCCGGACCATTGTGTCAAGATGGTTATTTCGATTATTGGAGTCCTTGGTGGTATGATACACTTTCTACGATCTAATACTAAGATCATTTCTTTTGCCGCACTAAGGCGGAAATCTTGGCCGGACAAATGTAGAAGGCTGTCATTCGTGACTCAATGCGCTTTGGGTCTTCAGGGGTTAGGTGGAGGGATAACATACAGCTATAGAGATGTTAAGTGATTGGTTGTACTTCACATACGCAGAGTCGTAGGTTCCGTTAATAAACCTCACCAGGCCAAATTGTCCTTCGTCCTGCTTAGCCCACTCCTAAGTCTGTTCAGACATCTCTAGGTCTTTCAGTTGAGGTCTCCGCCAGGAAGAAGAGTTTCTGCGGGCTTCCAGAGAAGTCGTGGAGCCTTTCTTGCCATAGGCTCAGTTTTGTTATGTTTGTCGAAGTATTCAGTGGGATCGTACTATGTAGTAAGGACTACACCTTTGGTGTAGTAATGAATATTACTGGAGTTTTTTCCCAACACCAAACCGTTATTTCGACACCTCGACAAGTGTTTCAATCACCAAGTGATCATCTTCAAGAAGAACATAAAAAAAACCTTGATCTACCTCTTGAAGATGATCACTTGGTGATCGAAACACGTGTCGAGGTGTCGAAATAACGGTTTGGTGTTGGGAAAAAATTCCAGTATTATTCAAGTAATACCTATGCTTGATGGATGTCATAAAATTTCAAAGTTGGGGTACCTCAAGTATGTTAACATGATCATTAGCTGATGATACAATACAATGAGGGTTTTGATAGAAAAGCGATGACACATTTTGAATATTTCTGCGTACAAAGAAGATTCAGCAAAAACCGGAATTTCGAAATTAACACTAACTGAAGGCGATTTTTCATTCGGTAGTACCCCAAAATAGGCAACTTTGATATAGTTCAACCCACTCTTTCACCGGTTATGAGATCTTCATGCATAGAATGAAATTTGAAATGCTCGGTATACTACCTTCAGCGGAAAGAATTCAAAGTTTGTCGTTGATATGTAAATCTCGTAAAAATTATATAAATAATAGGTAAAATAATTCACGATTACATGAGACACATTTCTAACCACATCAAATTACCATATACATTTGCCTGGAATATATAACATGGTTTTCATGTTTTTACTACGAAATGGAATTATGTTTAAAAAAAAACTCACCACATATTGTATACCTATCTGATAAAACTAACATATTGGCCTGTAAAAACTAATTTCGAGTACATTGCACATATCCCACTGTCAAATTAAATCACCCCAACATTTCAATTGTTACAGCTACCGAATTCCAATTGGGCAAATATCAATGATGAACTGAATAGAGAAAGTATGGTTTATGCAACACTCTGAATTCAATAAATGATATCTTGTTACCTCTTCAAAAAAGAAATATTGTCACCCCTTCTACAGCATCTTTCCGCAAAGTCTGGAATGTTGTGGAATGCTCTGGAACATCTTCGACCATACCAAAACTTTTTCATGGAATCGAACCATACATGATGACAATCTATAATGTATTCAAGGAACACTTTATCCTTAGATTTTCACTAAACAGTGGGATCGATCCTAAAAGTGGGATTGTTCAACAAATTCAATATTTCAGAATATTCTGTAAAGTTCTGAAATGCTTTCGAATACTCCCGAATGTTCTGGGCTGTTCTATACATTTTCTGGATAGCGAAACCTCCAGTCCTTACTTTTTCAAAAGTACGTCCTTCAGGTAAAACCAAAAACTTCCTCTTTGGATGGGGCAGAGGGCTGCCTCAATTATTCTACAATGCTCTGGTATATTTCAGGATTTTCCCAAACGTTCAACAGTACTCCTCTACACTCCAAAATATCCTGGGATATTCTTGACTGTCCTAGAAGGCAAAAATTATATCCCTTATATCTTCGAAGGCAAGCCTTTTAAGTGAAAACGGGAACCTTTTTCAGGGATAATGATAAAGAGTCATCACACCATTGATCATTTCACTATGATCTGAGATTTTCCAGGATTTTCCAGAATATTTCCGAATACTCCAACATATTCCCGAATGTTGAATGTTGTGTGTTAGATTGAAATGAAAGAAAGAAAGAAATTTTATTGACCTCAAATAACAATTTCTGTTACGATAGAAAATATCTGCAATAACAAAATTTGCTTAGGTACGTCATACTGAAAATATAAAAAATATACATAGAGTACATAAAAACATCTCACAATAGTTATGACTCACAATATAAATACACATCAATACACACATATCTTTGTGTTTTGTATCATAATTGTGAATGCTGGAGCCACTATTATATTTATTTTTATTTTTATGTACAAACAATACTGCTTCTAGTATATACGTGGAAGGTAATGTAAATATGACCCATTTTATGAAGATTGGTTTAGCATGGGTTCTGGAATCAACTTTTTCTAAATCTCTTATTATCTTTTTTTGAATAACGAATACTTCACTTGCATGTGAGGAAGCACCCCATATCAGTATTCCATAGTTTATGTGGCAATGAGCCATGCCAAAATATGCAGTTTTCATCACATCGTTCGAAACTAAACACCTTAGTCCTCTCAATATGATCCTTTATCATGAATATGGAACGTAGGTATGCCCTGTAATGTTGTGGAATATTGTGTAATACTGTCAAATTTTCTGGACTCTTCTAGAAATTTCTAGAGGGCGAAACTCCTTATACGCCTTTGAAAGCGCGTCATAGAGATGAAAACGGAACGTTCTTCATGTACAAGCAGATATGTCACTATGACAAGAAGAAAAATAAAGGTATAATTTTCTGCTACCTTGCAAAATCGGGTCGGGCCGCTTACTGACTAATCAAGTCATAGGTTTTTTGAATCAGAATTCAATATTTTCAAGTCGCCCAGTTTACTGTTTGAATTGATGACATTATGAGTACATCTGATAGGTCATTAATTTTTGGTGTTATGCAAATTTAGTGCTAAATGATTCAATTTGTAATGCTCACAATCAGGGAAAGCAAAAAACCTATGGGTTTCAAGGTCAAGGAGGACAAAAGCTAGGAAGTAATTCAAAAAAGTACAAGTATAACTTTCTTTCAAGGTACAAGAGAAGGAAGATGATTTTTTTCACTGAGAAGTTTTGATAGTTCAATCCTCTTCCTGATCACAATTAGGTCTTTGGGTTAAAGAATCATGTGCAGAGCCAGTCAGCCAAGAATGTTAGCTTACTAGATTTTTTTAATAATTGCAACTATTTAGTCCATATTGATATTTTTGAGATAATTTATCCTGTTTCGAGTGAACCTGATGTATTTCAACTTCGTAGTCCACCAACGTGAAGAGAATACATCTAATGAAATATAAAATGTGCGTATGGTTAAGCCACAAACTAGTCGCCGTGTTTGGAATCTATAAAATATACGATAAATACTTCGTTGACATTATTTCTTCAACTGTGGTGTTCTAGAAACGGTGCAATGAAATGCTTGATATTTTCCATGAACGGCGCGAATGTGATCGCGCTTAGCTCATGGAAAAACTGGCTAAGATAAATCACGTATTTTCGTGATACCAGAATTACTCTTACCTGGTTTTTTCATGAACTTTTTCCAGGGGGCTAGCGGCGATGAACTTGCAACAATCATCTAGTATATTCATATATGAGGTACCGAAATCGCAATATCATGAGAAATCTCGCGTAAGCTTTGGCAGAAAGCGGGAAGTCTCAGACTGAAAGCTGAAATGAGGCTCTGTTGGGCAGAGAGCCACCCGTTATCACCAGCGGGGGCGCCTCCCATCGGCCTGTCGTGGGTCTATGAGGCGGCGCTTTACCTTGCGGACGTCTAGGGACTCAATATTGAAATCTCATCCTGCTGATCCTCCCTTTTCCCTCACCAATCCTTTTCCCCTCCTCCTACCACTCCCGTATGTGGGAGAGATGTAAATATTGTAAATATTCTGTACAGTAGACCTTATATTTGACAAAGAGAAATGTATAATAAATATTCTGTACAGTAGACCTTATATTTGACAAAGAGAAATGTATAATAAAGTATTTTTGATTTTGATTTTGAGTTAGTTACAAAAGGTACCTACCTAACTCTGTATACATTAAAATTATGCTATTTAAGCAAGAGTTTTCAGAAGATAATTAGTTTTGAAGAATCCATCGTGAGAGAAACAGTAGTTGTGTGTTTTTGAAACGACACTAGTGACAAAATCTTCGAGTGAAATTCTACGAGTTGAGCTAATATCAACATAAAACTAGATTTTGTGTGTATTTATAAGAAGTAAATATTCTTTTTTTGTAACTATTTGTCTTGTAATACATTTTTTTATTTCCACGTATTTTTATCTTTGATCACTTTAATATAACTCGGACGTAATTAAGTTTTTATACTATGAATTAGGATCCTTCGATTTTTTTTTTAATTCTGAATACATAAAATGAAAAATGAGCTGAACGTTATTCTTTCGAAAACTACACCTCACGATTTGATCTCAACAAACTTAATTTGAAAAATATATCACATGTTTCGCTAGCACAGTAGCTTTTCCAAGCGATTTATATAAATCAGTTCATCAAGTAATGGCCGAATCAATCAGAAAAAGATCATTGTTCGTTTGTAATTATTTTATACATGAAAGGAGCTATACCAACAAATTCAATTATGTAGTGATAATACTTTTTTGTCAGCAACAATTCGAATCTCGCGAAAATATCCAAAATTCTCTCCTGCAAAGTTGAAAAGGATGAGATACGTCACTTCGTGACGAGATGTGTAAAAATAAAAGCCGAAATTTATTTTCTGTTTTGCAAAAACGATAGAAAACATATCCTTCCACTCAATTCTAGAAGTTGATCAATGAATGTACCACTTATTTCCCAACCTCGAAAACGTAACAATATTGAATCAGAACTAACGCAAATCCTCGTTCATCCTATTGCCAATTTCTGAAACAATTGGACAAAATCAGTTACAAATATACTTATTCATTTTGTAGGTTGCCATATGTTTTGGGCTTGTTGGTAGTCATCGCATTGTATTCTATGAAATACCATTGGTCAAGGAGAAAAATGTACGCCGCTGCCTCTAAAATGAATGGACCAAGGACATTACCTCTGATAGGAAATGCTCATTCATTCTGCTGCAAATCAGAAGGTAATCAATAATGAATTTCGAAAGGTCACAGGTGGAATCCTACACATGATCAATTACTTGTGCTGCACTGTTTGGAACCTTTGGTGTAGTAATTATTATTACTGAAGTTTTCTTCCCAACACCAAACCCTTATTTCAACACCTCGACATGTATTTCGATCACCAAGTGATCGTCTTCAAGGGGAAGTTTAATCTTCCTCTTGAAGGTGATCACTTGGTGATCGTAACATGTGTCGAGGTGTTAAATTAACGGTTTGGTGTTGGACGTAACTGTGTCGTCAGTGTCATACCAAGTTTCGTCCAAATAGAAAATTTGCCTATATTTAGTTATTTGTTCTAAATATTTGTTCTGCAATTCCACTATTCTTCTGTTTCCAAAACTGCTTGATGTTTGTTTATTATCTTAAATCTAAATCCTATTTTCTTTATCCAATTCTGAAGAGCTTTGTCACAGCAGCTCTCGTTATGGTCGGTAGTATTCAGTGTCTTCCTAATGATTTCAGTTGTAGGAATATCAGTGCTTTTGTAACAGTCGTATATTGTTTTTTCAATGATTTTATTAGATGAACATCTGAAGGTTTTGGTAATCCTGTATCACAGGATTTCACTTACAGTTGAGAAGAGAATTTCGGTCAAATCTGATGTTGCTTGTAATAGTTTGTTTCCCTCGACACCAAACTTGAGATGTAGATTCTCATATACATTGAAACATACTCTCTGTGTTTCAATATTCAAATGCATCCAAATCTTTTTCACTGGTATCTCTTTTTCGCATTGTTTACCATCGCTATTGGGATCATTACACTGGAAAAAGTCTGCGTTGTTATCACATTCGTTATTACTATTAGTACTTGTCCAAGGATGCCACATTTCAAACAGAACAAAAATTTTTGGTAATTATAACTGCACCAATATCGTATTTCAACACTCAAATCGCAATCAGTTCCTGAACTGAACACGACGGCGATAACCCTCCCCAAATTCCCCGATTTTTATTCGTCACCGTAACTTGACTTCAAATTCAATTTTATGACTCTTTAGTCAATCATAAAACTCGGTTAGTAAAAATTATCCAGTACGAACCGCCAAGTCCACAATCCAAGTGGACTAGTTCGCTGCCGGTTGATTTCTATGTATTGTTTTTTTTGGCCTTTGAGAGTGTCGCCAACTTTAGAGTGCACAATATCGTTTACTTCAACTATAAATGCAAGAAGAGCCGTTAGACTCCGCAGCTAATTCTTCCACAGTCACCTTGTGTTCTATTTTGCAAACTGACGAAGAAACCTTTCTTTATTGAATTTTCTAGATGTACTTCAGAAGATTACTTCTATAATTGATGAATATAATAAAGATCCTATTCGATTTTGGCTGGGACCGAATTTGTTGGTTGTCTTGAAAAATCCGATTCATCTTGAGGTGAGTTCTTCAAATAAACTACAAGAAATGGATATCATAGTTTTTTTTACAGAAAATCATGTCATCCTCCAAATTCGCTTATAAACACGAGCTTTACGAAATCTTCGAAGAATATGTTGGAGATGGTCTGATTAGTGCATCAGGTAAGTTGAAGTGATTCATAAAGGACTATTCCCAGGATGAATAATTGATGTTTTCGGGTCATCACATCTACTGTGATGCGGTAGTAATGCTGGCATACCATATAATGATAAAACGAATGTTTATCACAAAATTCTATAAAAAAGTCTTCTGTCAATTTTATGAAGTCACCGTCTTCGGATAATTGCCATTCAATTCATAGTATTATCCGAGAATAGCTTCCACAGAGAAGCGACAAAGACGGCCATTTTGTGTCCCTTTTCCGTAGACGCATGCGTCGACTTGGTTGTCTCCACGTCATTCTCGGGCTTAGTTGTCTCCATTAGTCTGTGAGCACTGAGCAAACATAATTAGGTAAGTAGTTAGTTACAAAAGGCACCTACCTAACTCGGTATACATTAAAATTATGCTATTTAAGCAAGAGTTTTCAGGAGATAATTAGTTTTGAAGAATCCATCGTGAGAGAAACAGTAGTTGTGTGTTTTTGAATCGACACTAGTGAAAATCTTCGAGTGAAATTCTACGAGTTAAACTAATATCAACATAAAACTAGATTTTGTGTGTATTTATAAGAAGTGAAAATCGAAATGCCTGGTTACTATTGTGTTTTCCAATATAGGTATGCATGTTGATGGCATTGCGAGGGACATGGGCTCTAACTTTTATGAATTGTCAAAGTTATTAGTGGTCACTTTAGAAAAATCTGAATTTGAGCTTGGTGGTAAAAAACTTGTTTATATTTTTGATCCAAGTCATTTGATAAAAGTCACTAGAAACATTTTTTCAAAACATTCATTTCATTCTGAAGGCAAAAGTACATCTTGGTCTTTTGTGCGCTCTTTTTATGAGCAAGACATAGGGCAATTTTATAGATTCGCACCAAATCTTAACGAATCAGAAATCATTCCAAACAACTTTGAAAAAATGAAAGTGAGTCTAGCAACACAAGTTCTAAGCCGTACAGTTGCCAGTGGAATGAATACATTCGTGGCAATGAACTTACTTCCTGCTTCTTCTTTTGGTGCAATACAAGAAATAGAGACATTCAATAAACATTTTGATTTGTTGAATTCGTGTTCTTTACGACATCCCTATAAATACAAAAACGTTTTCACGTAACTGTGTCGTCAGTGTCATACCAAGTTTCGTCCAAATAGAAAATTTGCCTATATTTAGTTATTTGTTCTAAATATTTGTTCTGCAATTCCACTATTCTTCTGTTTCCAAAACTGCTTGATGTTTGTTTATTATCTTAAATCTAAATCCTATTTTCTTTATCCAATTCTGAAGAGCTTTGTCACAGCAGCTCTCGTTATGGTCGGTAGTATTCAGTGTCTTCCTAATGATTTCAGTTGTAGGAATATCAGTGCTTTTGTAACAGTCGTATATTGTTTTTTCAATGATTTTATTAGATGAACATCTGAAGGTTTTGGTAATCCTGTATCACAGGATTTCACTTACAGTTGAGAAGAGAATTTCGGTCAAATCTGATGTTGCTTGTAATAGTTTGTTTCCCTCGACACCAAACTTGAGATGTAGATTCTCATATACATTGAAACATACTCTCTGTGTTTCAATATTCAAATGCATCCAAATCTTTTTCACTGGTATCTCTTTTTCGCATTGTTTACCATCGCTATTGGGATCATTACACTGGAAAAAGTCTGCGTTGTTATCACATTCGTTATTACTATTAGTACTTGTCCAAGGATGCCACATTTCAAACAGAACAAAAATTTTTGGTAATTATAACTGCACCAATATCGTATTTCAACACTCAAATCGCAATCAGTTCCTGAACTGAACACGACGGCGATAACCCTCCCCAAATTCCCCGATTTTTATTCGTCACCGTAACTTGACTTCAAATTCAATTTTATGACTCTTTAGTCAATCATAAAACTCGGTTAGTAAAAATTATCCAGTACGAACCGCCAAGTCCACAATCCAAGTGGACTAGTTCGCTGCCGGTTGATTTCTATGTATTGTTTTTTTTGGCCTTTGAGAGTGTCGCCAACTTTAGAGTGCACAATATCGTTTACTTCAACTATAAATGCAAGAAGAGCCGTTAGACTCCGCAGCTAATTCTTCCACAGTCACCTTGTGTTCTATTTTGCAAACTGACGAAGAAACCTTTCTTTATTGAATTTTCTAGATGTACTTCAGAAGATTACTTCTATAATTGATGAATATAATAAAGATCCTATTCGATTTTGGCTGGGACCGAATTTGTTGGTTGTCTTGAAAAATCCGATTCATCTTGAGGTGAGTTCTTCAAATAAACCACAAGAAATGGATATCATTGTTTTTTTTACAGAAAATCATGTCATCCTCCAAATTCGCTTATAAACACGAGCTTTACGAAATCTTCGAAGAATATGTTGGAGATGGTCTGATTAGTGCTTCAGGTGAGTTGAAATGATTTATAAACGACTTTTCCGAGGTTGAATAATTGATCTTTTTGAGGATACCAACGATGAAACGGATGAGTTTTTTTGATCATCTATACAAATTCTATACAAAAAGTCTTCTGCCAATTTTGTGAAGTCACCGTCTTCAAATAATTAGCATGATATTATTACGAAATATGTTTATGGTATCATTTATGTCCTAATTTTATAGACGTAATCAGGATATTTTGGAGAAAAGATCACAGGAATTGATGTAATTGATGTAGTTTGCTGCTCAAAGCTTCAAATATTTCCATTGATTCAGAATTGAACTGTTACTAGTTCTTGTTCTGATTTTTTTCATAAAAAATTTCAGGTCTAAAACCCAAATACAAAATACATAGAAGGATATTCCAACCCCTGTTCGATATAAAATTCATTTCCAGTATTCTCGGCATCATGAGGACACAAATGACAATTTGTATGGACAAACTGGAAGAACACGTTGACAAGGAAACTCTTGACATACATGATATGATATTTGCTTGTGCGGGAGACATTATTGGAGGTGAGAAATTTGAAGCAAGTTCCTCCATGTGGATGTAATGATTATGATTTTTTCTAGAAGCTATCTTGGGAATGGAAATGAATAATCAGCGAATTGGGCTTTCGCAGTTTTGTCGTTCCGTAGTAGAGTAAGTACTAATAGATTAAAAAATATACAAGATGGCTTTTTTGGGGTGGATGATATTAC
This sequence comes from Leptinotarsa decemlineata, assembly GCF_000500325.1. Lineage (NCBI taxonomy): Eukaryota > Metazoa > Arthropoda > Insecta > Coleoptera > Chrysomelidae > Leptinotarsa > Leptinotarsa decemlineata. Next base: position 81,168 of record NW_019291312.1, read on the forward strand.
AAAATGCGTATATCAAAAGACGATCTGATAGTGTGATGAGATCCAAAACCTCATGAAGTAGTTGCGGCATATTTGATAAGAAAGTCATCTGTCTTTTATTTTGTTATTGTGGCTATTATTTTTTCAATTAGAAAAGATGCATTTCCGTATTAACCTGTACTTGTTTTATGGAATTTTATGGTAATTTCCATCATGCATCCGATCATGTGTCACACTACCATTTCATTCCATGACGACCATCATCATGGTTCGACCAGTCACTCAGGAATAAAATAGGAACCTGATTTGGAGACTTATTTCCTAAAAGCATTTCCTCATCATAAAATGAACTGAAAGAAAATTATGAATGGAAATAATAAGGAAACCCATGTGCGAGCTGTGCAATTCTCCCAAAGTATCAATCCTGAATTTGTCTGGTCAGATCCACCCGTAGCCCTACATCAGACACCACTGTTCAATATTTTCTTTTTCATGAAAACAACACTGCGATTTCAGGGTTTACCAGATACCTTGTAGTTGGGGACCGCTAAATTTTTGAACAACGAATAGAAGTGTAAAGACGCGGCTCTCTGAACACAAAAGGAATTGTCACTGGGGCTTCACCGATACTTAGAGCAGATATCCACGTTTTCGCGTCCGAAGAGGCCAAGAAGTACAGAAACAACAGTAAAATCAGGCTAACTCCACTTGAAGGATCTCCTAGTAGGTCAGTCAATCCAATAATTAGGAATAAAGCCACGTCCACCACTAATGGAATGATTTCAGAGATCCAATTCTGTAGAATCTGCTCCAAGGATAACCAGAAAACTCTGTCTGTTAACTTATCGCTATTCATAATTTCCACCGCAGTCGTAAAAGAAATGTCAAGCATGAAAACCTATAGGCTATGGCTAACAAATCTGGAAAATTGCTTTGACACAACATTTATTTCTCAACATGAACACTGTATAGTGTATCATGTTGTCTTCTAAAAGGGTTTAGGACTCTGATTTCATCTGCATCTGGTTTAGGTTTGCTAAGAATGGAAAGATACCCTCTTAGGTTGATGATGAAGAGTTTCTATAGTACTTATCACGTTTTTTGAATATATTGTATGAAAAACAAGGTTTTTATTTCATTGTTTCAGAATGCTAGAAATGGCATATGAGCGACTTGTGAAAGTATGGCTTCAATTTGACTTCATTTTCAACAGACTACCAATTAAAAAGAAATCCGATGAAGTGATTTTCGTGATTCACAACTTTGCTGAAGAGGTGAGTAGATCATATATGAGAATTGGAATGAATGACAATGGGGAGAATAATAACAAGACTATACATACATCTTGGAAATTGAAGTCCCCCTCGTTGTATTTCTGAACGCGACAAATTCAAAAACTACCGAATTGATTTTCATAGGGTTCTCACTAATATACTGGGTGATTCAAGAGAAACGTTCATGATGATGATAATAATAAGTGTGAGTTTATTCAGCTATACATTTAGTTGGATAGGCCGTGGTAGTCCGTTTATAGAGTGGCCATCAAGATCTCCAGACCTCACAGTTTTGGACATTTTTCTCTGGGGATTTCTCACACAAAAGGTTTACAAAAACCGCTCGAGAGATAGAAATGAACTTTGTGCAAGAATTCGACAGGTATGTGCAGATATTAGCCCTCAAGAACTAAGGAACGTAATCAGAAACATTCGTAAGCGCTACGACACATGTATCGAAATACGTGGTGGATATGTAGAGGCTACTAGAATATGAGTTAGAATTAATTGTTGGACTGAATCGAAACATTTCAATAATTAGTTATTAGTTACGTTTATTAAAATTTTTTGCTTCATTGTTAGTTGAATTGTGTCAATGTAATTCCGTTATTCTCATTAATAATATTTACGCTATTTGTTTTTTTTATCACCTGGCGGCACTTTATTGTTGATATCATAAGAAAATGATAGATTGTGACTGTTAACTCTGTGAGTTTTCGAATTTTTGAGTTGTCATAACTTTGTTGATAATGAATATTTAGAGAATGATTAAAAATATAATGCTACATGAATATTACTGGAATTTTATTCGAGAGGAAGATCCTCCTGAAGATGATCACTTGGTGATCAAAATACGTATTGAGGTGTTAGAAATAACGGTTTGGTGTTGAGATAAATTCCCAGTAATATCCATTACTATACCAAAGGTTCCAAACAGTGCATCAGAAGTATAATGGTACATGAATAATAATGACATCGATCATATTGTTAGATGTTTCCAAGAAACATATCGTTTGATTCGATACCTCTGAGTTAATTTGCATCTCAATTTTCAACACACCTAGTACTTTCGTGCTTATTTTTATCTACCCTTGCATGATGATACTAGACTTACTTTGCACAAAATCTTCCTTCGATATTTAATCGTTATATTGTTTTAGGCACTTATGGTTTCATTCGAAAGAAGAAACTCATCTGAAAGAGACGAGGCACGTTTTGTTCCAATCATAGACACAATTTCTAAATTTGCGGAAAGTAATCCAGATATTATCAATCACGAGGACTTAGTGAATCATCTGATAACTTTTTTCCCAGCCGTAAGTGTGATATCGATATCAGTGTTTGAATTGGCTATAGAAAAACTATTTCTATACACTTAATTGGGCCTAAATTGTGTCCCCTTTATGAACTTTTTCTATCCTAACATCAGACCTATGTAGCGCTCTTTTCGTAGTGGATTTTGATGTCATATATGCACGATAAATATCCCTATGATATAAATTTGTCCCAATTGATACAACTAACAATTTCAGTAAGAATTGGGTTACTTTGTCCTTCGATTAGGTATTTCCAGAATAAGACATGTTTACGTTATATCAACCTCAGTTTCACTTCTGGAGAGTTACTTAACTGGACGAACTCAAACTGTCAATTTGTATGGTGAAAAATCTTCTTCCTTAAGAAGATGGGATTCCACAAGGCTCTGTCTTGGGACCTCTACTCTTTGCTCTGTATATATTCGATTTCCATGAGTGCGTCAAAATACACCATTACGCGGATGACACTCAATTATACATGTCGTTCAGTTTCAGTGAAGTCATCAATGCCGAGAATACCATAAACAGAAACTTGAAATTTGAAGCTCAATTAAAAATATCGCAAGTGATGCTGTTTGGTTCCAAAGGAAAGAGAATATTCGTAGGCAACTCACTTACCATAATAATTAATAACAGTTCTATTCAATTCAATTGCAGAAAGAATTGTTTTGTTGTCGCGAAAGGATGATTGGCGTAATAAACATCTACTCCTCATTTCGAAACACAAAACCGCATTATACACACGTAGTTTTTCATACACTTCAACAAAACCATGAAATAGGTTACCACATGAACTCAAAGACCTCAGTTTGAGAAATTTCAAAAAACGTTTTGAAGTCGTCCTGCGAACAAGGTAATGTTGTCTTTATTATCTGATGACTCTTGCAATTATTTTGACACATGTACAAACCGACTTCAATTCTAACGATATGTAATTATTTGATTATCCAGCCACTTTACTCATTGATTTCATTACCTTTATTTTTTTCCACCTACTCCATGTATCTATTATGCTATACTTATACAGATATATTGATATTGAATGTTTTTGTGATCTTATAGATTAAGTGTGTACGACCAAGGTGGGTGTGAATTACCAATGTGGATATATTAGATGTAGATTAACAGTATGAGTTAGCATTATTGTCTTGATAATAGTCTGAAATTAGCAAAAATCAAGTACTTCTTTACGTTTCTATAACCATAATATACCCTCACAAAGAAGATGAACAAATAATTATCATTATATCAACCTTTTATGATTTCTTCAACATGAAGTTACAGGGCGATAGCAATAGCTGCTATTAGATATGCTCTCTATCCAACAAAATAATCTTTGCCACGCAGAATTTCTCTAATATTATTGTTTCTATTTTTTTTATGTATGAGTGTTTCTATACAGGATATATCTCATTTTTTTCAGTCAGCTGACACATCTACTATAATAACATCATTTGCTGCTGTCTGCTTTGGAATGTATCCAGAATATCAGGTATTCTATGTTCAATTACAAATCTAATGTTTGGAAATTTGTTCTCATTAATTTTCTAGGAGAAAGCTGCCCTGGAAGTTAGGTCTATAGTGGGTGATCAAATTTCAGAGATAACTTTGGATCAGATTTATAAAATGGAGTATTTGGATATGTGTATGAAAGACGTATTGAGATTATTTCCCATTGCACCTTATATTCTGAGAAGAACTGTTGAAGATTACGCTTTAGGTGAGAGTATTTCATTCATTCGTAGGTACATGAAATCATGAGAAAACACAAAGGACAAAACCCTCTTCGCACACACTAGGATTTGTACAATTTTCTCGACGCCTAGTACACTCACCGGCACAATAAACCTCCCACCTATATTAGTCGTCGCCCTGTATGTTTTATGTTTACTATGGCCTATCAATTGTTTTGTTTTTTGGGAAGTGGGTGCTCTAGTAAAAAATTAAACACTTATACCATTATTTCGTCTTCTAAATTTGTGTCACCGACGGGTGAAATTTAGTCGTTGTTTGACATTGTTGCAGTGGTGTTACTGTGTTATCATTTCCTGTTCTGTTTTGCTGAAGGTGCAAGTATTGTTTAATTTGAGTTCCCTTATTTTTTGTGACTGTGAAAAATGCCACTCGACGTAACTGATGTAGCCAGGGTAGTGGCTTTGGCTGATGCTGGGTACAGCCAACGTCGCATAGCTCATACTCTCGGTGTATTTAGAACCACGGTACGGGATGCGATCAGACGATTTCGGAAGACCCGCAGGCAAGGTCAAGGTCGACATCGATGTCCTTTTTCTCTTCGTCGTCAACAACGTGTTGAGAAATCGCCTTTTTGAGGTGAGAAATACCCGTATGAGTGAGCGTACCGTTAGAAGAAGCCTGGCAGAAATAATCTAAGGGCTTCTCGTTCAGCTCGTGCACCACAATTGCTCCCTCTACACCGTAGAGCTAGACTTGCTTTTGTACGAGAATACGCTGACTGGACAGTGGAGGAATGGAAGGACGTATTGTTTTCAGACGAGAGCAGAGTCGCCTTAAGAGGTCCACATAGACGTCAGCGTGTCTGTAGGCGCCACAATGAAAGATTTGCTCCGTGCGCTATAACAGAAACAGTGGGCTACCAGGGAGGTTCCTTAATGGTTTGGGGAGGTATCTTCTACAAGAACATTCAGGAATGTCTCAAGTCATTGTGAAACATCCAAGAACTGTCTCGAAATGTTCTGAAATGTGTGAATATTTTTCAGATAAGTGGATATTACCGAAAGGAACTGCCATAGTGGTACCCATTTTCAACTTGCATAGAGATACGGCACACTGGGAGAATCCAGAACACTTCCATCCCGACCATTTTCTTCCGGAAGCTGTGAAGAACAGGCATATATATGCCTATATGCCCTTCAGTGCAGGTCCACGAGGATGTATAGGTGAGCTCTTTATGAATAACCATTATAGGAAAATGTTAAAATACTTATGATGAAAACGAACACTGAATACTTCGGAAAAAGGTTGGTTGGGTAATAGGATCGATTTAAAAAAATTGTTTTCTTGCTGACACTTCGAATTTAATTGAATTCTTCTTCAGGGCTATAGCAGTAGTTTCTTCGTGTTGATAATATTACTATTTTAAAAACCATCAGTGATAGTAATATTATCA